>JAEVFF010000076.1:292853-434943 GCA_018901945.1 Pugionium dolabratum | reverse complement strand
AGAAAATTGAGCTATCATAACGTGGGCGTTGGATTCATATCATTCTGAGCTCTAAATCAAAAGTTATAGGTGATTTAGTGCGGAATTTTCAAGTTGATTGGACAGTTCAAATGATCATTCTAAGCTGATCATTGGTGCTTATTAAGTAACGGCTTATAATTGAGCATACTGCATGGCATCACGCAGTTTTGGATAGATTGGTTTACTTGAAGGCTTTGTTGTATCTATTTGAGTCTAAATTTTTTTCACAATATAGAAAATTGAGCTAGCATAACGTGGGCGTTGGATTCATGTCATTCTGAGCTCTAAATCAAAAGTTACAGACGATTTATTGCGGACAGGTCAAGTAGATTGGTCAGTTCAAATGATCATTCTAAGCTGATCATTGGTGCTCATTGAGTAAAGGCTTATAAGTGAAGCATAATGCATGGCATCACGCAATTTGGGATAATTTGGTTTACATGGAGACTTTGTTGTATCTATTTGAGTGTGAAATTTTGTCACAAAATAGACAATTGTGCTAGCATAATGTGGGCGTTGGATTCATGTCATTCTGAGCTCTAATTCAAAAGTTACAGGCGATTTAGTACGGACTTATCAAGTTGATTGGACAGTTCAAATGATCATTCTAAACTGATCATTGGTGCTTATTAAGTAACGGCTTATAAGTGAGCATAATGCATGGCATCACGCAGTTTTGGATAGATTGGTTTACTTGCAGTCTTTGTCGTATCTATTTGAGTCGGAAATTTTGTCACAATATAGAAAATTGAGCTAGCATACCGTGGGCGTTTGGTTCATGTCATTCTGAGCACTAAATCAAAAATTACGGACGATTTAGTGCGACATGTCAAGTTGATTGGTCAGTTCAAATGATCATTCTAAGCTGATCATTGGTGCTTATTGAGTAACGGCTTATAAGTTAAGCATAATGCATGGCATCACGCAGTTTTGGATAGATTGGTTTACTGGGAGGCTTTGTCGTATCTATTTGAGTCTAAAATTTTGTCACAATATAGAAAATTTAGCTAGCATAACGTTGGCATTGGATTCATGTCATTCTGAGCACTAAATCATAAGTTACAGATGATTTAGTGCGGCCATGTCAAGTTGATTGGTCACTTCAAATGATTATTCTAAGCTTATCATTGGCGCTTATTGAGTAACAGCTTATAAGTTAAGCATAATGCATGGCATCACGCAGTTTTGGATAGATTGGTTTAATTGAAGGCTTTGTCGTATCTATTTGAGTCTGAAATTTTGTCACAACATAGAAAATTGAGCTAGCATAACGTGGGCGGTTGATTCATATCATTCTGAGCTCTAAATGAAAAGTTACAGGTGATTTTGTGCAGAATTTTCAAGTTGATTGGACAGTTCAAATGATCATTCTAAGTTGATCATGGGTGCTTATTAAGTAACAGCTTATAAGTGAGCATAATGCATGGCATCACGCAGTTTTGGATAGATTGGTTTACTTGAAGGCTTTGTCGTATCTATTCAAGTCTAATATTTTGTCACAATATAGAAAATTGAGCTACCATAACGTGGGCGTTGGGTTCATGTCATTCTGAGTTCTAAATCAAAAGTTACAGACGATTTAGTGCAGACATGTCAAGTTTATTTGACAGTTCAAATGATCATTCTAAGCTTATCATTGATGCTTATTGAGTAGCGGCTTATAAGTGAAGCATAATGCATGGCATCACGCAGTTTTAGATAGATTGGTTTACTTGGAGGCTTTGTCGTATCTATTTGAGTCTGAAAAATTGTCATAGCATAGAATGACATGAAACCTTTTTCGTATCTATTTGAGTCTAAACTTTTGTCACAGTACAGAAAATTGAGCTAGCATAACGTGGGCGTTGGATTCATGTCATTCTGAGCTCTAAATCAAAAGTTACAGACGATTTAGTGCAGAATTTTCAAGTTGATTTGACAGTTGAAATGATCATTCTAAGCTGATCATTGGTGCTTATTGAGTAACGGCTTATAAGTGAGCATAATGCATGGCATCACGCAGTTTTGGATATATTGGTTTACTTGATGGCTTTGTCGTATCTATTTGAGTCTGAAATTTTTTCACAATATAGAAAATTGAGCTATCATAACGTGGGCGTTGGATTCATATCATTCTGAGCTCTAAATCAAAAGTTACAGGTGATTTAGTGCGGAATTTTCAAGTTGATTGGACAGTTCAAATGATCATTCTAAACTGATCATTGGTGCTTATTAAGTAACGGCTAATAAGTGAGCATAATGCATGACATCACACAGTTTTGGATAGATTGGTTTACTTGAAGGCTTTGTCGTATCTATTTGAGTCTAAAATTTTTTCACAATATTAAAAATTGAGCTAGCATAAATTGGGCGTTGGATTCATGTCATTCTGAGCTCTAAATCAAAAGTTACAGACGATTTAGTGCGGACAGGTCAAGTTGATTGGTCAGTTCAAATGATCATTCTAAGCTGATCATTGGTGCTCATTGAGTAAAGTCTTATAAGTGAAGCATAATGCATGGAATCACGCAGTTTGGGATAGTTTGGTTTACTAGGAAGCTTTTTGTATTTGTTTGAGTGTAAAATTTTGTCACAATATAGAAAATTCACCTAGCATAACGGGGGAGTTGGATTCATATCATTCTGATCTCTAAATCAAAAGTTATGGATGATTTCGTGCGGACATGTTGATACAAGCCTTGATTCAAGGATGTATGCGCGTGGGCTGTTTGTAGAAGATTAGGTGAGAAACTCAACCTTAGGCTTCTGGATAGGGGTTTTCTGGTTGGTAAACGATGGAAGGGTGAAGTGAACCACACGAGGGGTGATGAACCTCGTGATAAATCACAAACTTAGAGCTAGGAGGGCTGGTCTCAACTAGGTTCTAAGCGCACAAGATCTCTTGAGAGAAAACTTGTAGGGAAAAAGTTCTACTTTATTAATAATCAAAAAGGTTGTCGAACTACAATGCTGGAAGGAGCCTTATTAATATGCTCGACAGCTTGACCTTCTAGGGTCGACACAAATAAAGAAAAAGGAAAGTTTACAAAAGTGCACAAAGGAAAAGATACAAAAGTGCATAACCGAAAAAGGACCTATTCCTAAAATGTTCTTGACTCAAAAATGTAAAGCAACTAGATCCTACCCTGCAAAACAGAAAGAGGCATATATTCGAATGTAAACTTACCTTAACTCACCTCACGGCCAAGAAATGGAAGGTGGCCGTCCTTGTGGCATGCACGCGCCTTGCTCCTAGTCTTCGACTTGGAGTAGGGTTAAATATCTTTGGGCCCTGACCTCTCTTGCCACTAAAGCCCAAGTCTCTGATGTTCCTTGTGTTGTTGAGAAGCCTTTGGACTCTAATTTGCTCTTCTGGCCCATTGTCCTTAGCTGCTCTTCCTCTAGAAGCTTGTCGACCCATAAGCTGAATTTGTGGAAGAGTGCTCTTGATCTGCTTCTTGTCATTGCTCCTGGAGGTACCACTGGTGTAGATACTTCCTCTAAGTGCATGTCCTGGAGCTGGTAGCTCATTTGGTCCGAGTCCTCTTGTGTAGAAGTGGAAGTGTGCGTGTACTCGGCTGGATGGCCTGTACCGGCTGGATTGTGCGCGGTACTGGCCGGAATGACTTCAGGACCGGCCAAGTTGATCCCGGAGTCGGCGGTGTCATCAGGGGGACCGGCGGTGTCATTCACGTCCCCACCAAGTGTGCCGGAAGCTTGGGCCTCTCCGCCGGCGATGTTGACCGGTCTGGTCCTATAGGTCGAGGGTCCGGCGGTACTGTCTGGTCCGGCAGGCGCGCCAGATGGTCCTGCTGTCTCGGGCAAGCTTCCTGGTCGGCCAGTCTGGTCTCCTGGCTGGATGTACGACCTGATGTCCTCATCATTCCCTCCCTCTTCAGTAGGTTTTGTCCTCAAAACTGGATCATCTGCATGGAAAGGGGCCAAGTCAGTAACATTGAACGTATTGGACACATTAAACTCACCTGGAAGCTCGATCCGGTAGGCGTTGTTGTTGATCCTCTCGAGCACTCTGAATGGTCCATCTCCTCTTGGTGCTAGCTTGGAACTCCTTAGGTTTGGGAACCTCTCCTGCCGTAGGTGTAGCCACACCCAATCGCCTGGTTGAAAGATCACCTCCTTTCTTCCTTTGTTGGCATGAGTCACGTACTGTCCGGTCCTCTTCTCCAAGTTCTCTGCTACCTTCTGGTGTAACCTCCTTATGAACTCTGCTTTGGATGCTCCGTTGAGGTTGGTCATCTCAGCTGGTGGCAGTGGTGTTTGCTCCAATGGGGTGAGAGGGTTGAAGCCGTATACCACTTCAAATGGTGTCTTCTTGGTTGCTGAGTGCACGGCTCGGTTGTAGGCGAACTCAATGAATGGCAGGCACTCCACCCAAGTCTTTAGGTTCTTCCCTAGTGTAGTTCTGAGAAGAGTTGATAGTGTCCTGTTGACAACTTCAGTTTGGCCATCGGTTTGAGGATGGCAAGTGGTGAGAAGAGTAGCTTCGTGCCTAGCTTTCTCCAAAGGGTCCTCCAGAAATGGCTGAGGAACTTGGTGTCCCTGTCTGATACGATGGTCCTTGGCACTCCATGAAGCCGTACTATCTCCCTGAAGAACAGCTCAGCTGTTTGTGTGGCATCATTGACATTGGCACATGGAATGAAGTGTGCCATCTTGGAGAATCTGTCCACCACTACAAAGATTGCATCTTTGTGGTTGATCTTGGGCAGACCTAGAACAAAGTCCATTGAGATGTCCACCCATGGATGTGTTGGTATGGGCAGTGGGAGATACAACCCGTGAGGTTGCACTCGGGACTTTGCCTTCTTGCAAGTGATGCATCTTGCACAATGAGCTTCTACTGTCCTCTTGATGTGTGGCCAGTAGAAGTGCTCCTTGACCACTGCTAGAGTCTTGTCGACACCAAAGTGGCCCATGAGTCCTCCTCCATGAGCTTCTCGGATGATAAGCTCCCTTAGTGATCCTTGTGGTATGCACAGCCTTCTTTCTCGGAACAAGAATCCCTCATGGATGTAGAATTTGCCATGACTCCCTGTGCTACACTCCTTGTAGCTCTCAGCAAGGTCAGGATCATCCTTGTATAGATCCTTGATGTGCTCGAATCCTAGGACCTTTGCCTCCATGGTTGATATCAAGGCAAACCTCCTTGATAGTGCATCGGCTACCACATTGTCTTTGCCCTTCTTGTACTTGATGACGTACGGGAAGGTCTCTATGAACTCCATCCACCTGGCATGTCTCCTCTTGAGATTGGTTTGCCCTCTGAGGTGTTTGAGAGTCTCGTGATCAGTGTGGATCACAAACTCCTTGGACAGCAAGTAATGCTGCCAAGTCTCCAATGCTCGGACAAGGGCATAAAGCTCCTTGTCATAAGTGGGGTAGTTCAGTGAGGCACCACCTAGCTTCTCACTGAAGTATGCCACTGGTCTCCCTCCTTGGGTTAGCACTGCTCCTATGCCTATTCCAGAGGCATCACACTCCACTTCAAACGTCTTGTTGAAGTCGGGCAGGACTAGCACTGGTGCATGTGTAAGGCTGTCCTTCAAGGCCTGGAATGCCTTCTCCTGAGCTTCTCCCCAGCTGAATCCCACGTTCTTCTTCACTACTGCCGTCAGTGGTGAGGCAATACTGCTGAAGTTGGGCACGAATCTCCTATAGAAGCTGGCCAGTCCGTGGAAGCTCCTTACTTGGCTGATGTTCCTGGTGTTGGCCATTCTTGTATGGCTCGAATCTTCTCTTCATCAACCTGTAGGCCCTGTGAACTCACAACAAAACCTAAAAAGACAAGCTTATCAGTACAAAAGGTGCACTTCTTGAGATTGGCATAAAGCTCTTCTTGTCGAAGGGTTTTAAGTACCATCTCAAGATGTGTGAGGTGTTCCCGTAGGCACTTACTATAAACCAAAATGTCATCAAAGTAAACTACTACGAACTTACTGATGTACGCCCTAAGAACTTGGTTCATAAGGCGCATGAAGGTGCTTGGGGCATTAGTCAAGCCAAATGGCATGACTGTCCACTCGTAGAGCCCTTGCTTTGTCTTGAAAGCAGTCTTCCATTCATCACCTTCCTTCATCCTGACCTGGTGGTATCCACTCTTGAGGTCTATCTTGGAGAAGACCGTGGCTCCACTCAGCTCATCTAGCATGTCATCCAGCCGTGGTATTGGATGCCGGTACTTGACTGTGATGTTGTTGATTGCTCGGCAGTCCACGCACATTCGCCAAGTCCCATCCTTCTTGGGCACTAGTAGCACTGGTACGGCACATGGACTGAGGCTCTCTCGAACATAGCCTTTCTCCAGGAGCTCCCTGACTTGCTTCTCAAGCTCTTTGGACTCCTCTGGACTCATCCGGTAGGCTGGTCGGTTGGGCAGGGCTGCTCCGGGCACTAGATCAATCTGGTGTTCTATGCCACGTAAAGGAGGCAAGCCGGCTGGTATCTCCTCTGGAAATACATCCTGGAATTTGTTGAGGAGTGTTGCTACTTCATGAGGTAGCTCTACCTGTCCCTGTTCTATACTCAACACTTCCTTGAAAACCATTAGTAACATTTAGTCCTTCGAGGCTAAAGCTCTCCGGACATGACTAGGTTGAATAAGAAAGTTAGACTTGACAAGTTTCTTTTCCTTACTCATTTGGAGTTGTAGCTCATGTACTTGGGCAGGTGTAAGAGGAGGTAGGCTGACCTTTCTCTTGTCATGCACGAAGGTGTAGAGATTGGTTCTGCCATCATGCCTGGTCTCTTTGTCAAACTGCCATGGTCTTCCTAGTAGAAGATGGCCAGCTTGCATGGGCACCACGTCGCACACGACTTGGTCTTGGTACTTGCCCACACTGAAGGGCACAGTGACTTGCTCATGGATCTTGAGCTCCACTTTGTCATCGAGCCATCTCAGTCTATATGGTCGAGGATGCCTTGTCTTCTCTAGAACTAGCTTATCAACCATATATGCACTAGCAACGTTAGTGCAAGAACCACCATCTATGATGAGGTTACATACCTTGCCCTTGATGGTGCAACGGCTGTGGAAGATGTTCTCCCTTTGGATGATCTCTGAAGGATCCACCATTGCACTGAGGATACGTCTAGTGACCAGCACTTCCCCCACATCAGGGTACTCAATGTCACCATATTCTCCTTCTGGTCCATATTCCTCTTCATCTTGGGACTCATATTCTCCTGCCTCCGTAATCAGCATGACTCGGTTGTTTGGGCACTCCCTTGAGATGTGTCCACGTCCCCTGCACTTGAAACAAGATATGTCACGTGATCTTTGAGGGTTAGAAGACTTACCAGGCTCTCTCTGGTCACGGGTGGGTTCAGGAGGCTTGCTCTTGAACCTTGACTCGATCTCTATGTTCTTGCCTTTGTCTACGGACTTTGGGAACGTTGCTTGGTGCCCAAGGCGTCTTAGGCTTGCTGTGGATGTCTTGGATCTTACGTTTGATGTGCTGCTCAGCCTGGACAGATAGGTGGAACAAGTCCTTGAAGTCATTGTAGATTTGCCTTTCCACCTTGCGACTGATCCTTTCTTGGAGTCCATCCAAGAATTGTGCCATCAATGCTTCTTCATCATCATTGAGCTCCAATCTGTTCCTTAACCTTTCGAACTCTTCATAGTACTCCTCTACTGATCTGGTACCCTGCTTAAGGGTACGAAAACGTCGTTGCAAATCCCTATGGAAGTAGGGTGGAACATACCTTTGTCGCATGAGGTCTTTCATGTCGACCCATGAGTCTACGGGCCTCATTCTTTTCCTCCTTCTGTCAGATACCTCACGATCCCACCAGATGAGGGCATTGTTCGTGAGTTGTGCTACTGCCATTGAGACTCTCCTAGGTCCTGGTTGGTTGTAATGATCAAAGATATGATCCATTCTTCTTTCCCAATCTAGGTAAGCTTCGGGGTCTACTTTTCCTGCAAAACTTGGAGGAGTTAGCTTAACATCAGGATGAGTTACCCGGTTGTAGGCGTGTTCATCTCCATCCTTATGATGTCTAGGAGGCATTCTTGGTCTCTGGTGAAGACCATATGGCTCAAAGCCATCATCTTCTGCCTCTGGTTGCCGTGGAGGTCCTCTCGGCCTATGGTGATAGTTATGAGGTTGCGTGTCCTCATCTCCATCTGGCTGGGGTTCCTCCTGTTCGTGCCGTGTCCTAAGGTACTCAGGACCCTCAGGACGATCTGGCTCAGCTCTCACGTGCTTATGGCCTGGAATCTTACTGGTCTCTCCACGCGCTCCAACCTCTCGCCTATGGATGCGAGTTGTGTTTGGAGTGTGGTGAACATGGCCATCATGGCTTCAGCTGCGTTCTCTATTCTCTTCTCCCATGTGTACTACAAAGAAAGAAGACAATTAGGGTGCTCCTAAATTATTAGGAGAGTTTTCTTTTTATATGTGGTTTGAAAAAAATGCAAAAGGAAAAAATTCTAAAGAAAGGAAATTCGAAAAAGGAAACTTCCTAGACAACTTGTGCTAGCTGTCCAATTCGAATTTCTTTAGTATCTTTTCTATTTTCTTTTTCTTTTCTTTTTAATTAGACTTAAAAATAAAGGAAATATGACTTAAACAAAAAGGAAAACGTGTATGCAATGCAAAAAGTGAATCTAAACCCTAGTGATACACGTAGGAGGCTAGATGCACTCGGTTTGGAGTTTGAGGTTATTTTTTTGATTTTTCTTGAATGCGACTTAAACTAATGCAAGAACACAAAACAAAACAAGCAAAAGGATAGAAACAACCTGGTTTAGGAGCTTTAAGCTCTGATACCAAAATGATACAAGCCTTGATTCAAGGATGTATGCGCGTGGGCTGTTTGTAGAAGATTAGGTGAGAAACTCAACCTTAGGCTTCTGGATAGGGGTTTTCTGGTTGGTAAACGATGGAAGGGTGAAGTGAACCACACGAGGGGTGATGAACCTCGTGATAAATCACAAACTTAGAGCTAGGAGGGCTGGTCTCAACTAGGTTCTAAGCGCACAAGATTCTTAGAGAGAAAACTTGTAGGGAAAAAGTTCTACTTTATTAATAATCAAAAAGGTTGTCGAACTACAATGCTGGAAGGAGCCTTATTAATATGCTCGACAGCTTGACCTTCTAGGGTCGACCCAAATAAGAAAAGGAAAGTTTACAAAAGTGCACAAAAGGAAAAGATACAAAAGTGCATAACCGAAAAAGGACCTATTCCTAAAATGTTCTTGACTCAAAAATGTAAAGCATCTAGATCCTACCCTGCAAAACAGAAAGAGGCATATATTCGAATTGAAACTTACCTTAAATTACCTCACGGCCAAGAAATGGAAGGTGGCCGTCCTTGTGGCATGCACGCGCCTTGCTCCTAGTCTTCGACTTGGAGTAGGGTTAAATCTTTGGGCCCTGACCTCTCTTGCCACTAAAGCCCAAGTCTCTGATGTCCCTTGTGTTGTTGAGAAGCCATTGGACTCTTCCTTGCACTTTTGGCCATTGTCCTTAGTCGATCTTCCTCTAGGAGCTTGTCGACCCATAAGCTGAATTTGTGGAAGAGTGCCCTTGATCTGCTTCTTGTCATTGCTCCTTGAAGTACCACTGGTGTACAGACTTCCTCTAGGTGTATGTCCTGGAGCTGGTAGCTCATTTGGTCCAAGTCTTCTTGTGTAGAAGTGGAAATGCGCGTGTACTCGGCTGGATNTCTCCCAATCTAGGTAAGCCTTGGGGTCTACTTTTCCTGCAAAACTAGGAGGAGTTAGCTTAACATCAAGATGATTTACCCGGTTGTAGGTGTGCTCATCTCCATCCTCATGATGTCTAGGAGGCATTCTTGGTCTCTGGTGAAGACCATATGGCTCAAAGCCATCATCTTCAGCCTCTGGTTGCCGTGGAGGTCCTCTCGGCCTATGGTGATAGTTATGAGGTTGCGTGTCCTCATCTCCATCTGGCTGGGGTTCCTCCTGTTCGTGCGGTGTCCTAAGGTACTCAGGACCCTCAGGACGATCTGGCTCAGCTCTCACGTGCCTTATGGCCTGGAATCTTACTGGTCTTTCCACGCGCTCCAACCTCTCGCCTATGGATGCGAGTTGTGTTTGGAGTGTGGTGAACATGGCCATCATGGTGTGCTACAAAGAAAGAAGACAAATTATGATGCTCCTAAATTATTAGGAGGGTTTTCTTTTATAAGGATTCGAAAAAAAATGCAAAAAGGAAGAAAATCTGAGAATTGGAAATTCAAAGATATGAAAATCTGAAAAAAAGGAAACTTTCTTCACAACTTGTGCTAGCTGTCCAATTCGAATTCTTTTAGTATCTTTTCTATTTTCTTTTTCTTTTCTTGTTAATTAAACTTAAAAATAAAGGAAATATGATTTAAACAAAAAGGAAAACGTGAAAGACAATGCAAAAGTGAATCTAAACCCTAGTGATACACGTAGGAGGCTAGATGCACTCGGTTTGGAGTTTGATGTTGTTTTTTTTTATTTTTCTTGAATACGACTTAAACTAATGCAAGAACTAGAAATAAGACAAGCAAAAGGATAGAAACAACCTGGTTTAGGAGCTTTAAGCTCTGATACCAAAATGATACAAGCCTTGATTCAAGGATGTATGCGCGTGGGCTGTTTGTAGAAGATTAGGTGAGAAACTCAACCTTAGGCTTCTGGATGGGGGTTTTCTGGTTGGTAAAAGATGGAAGGGTGAAGTGAACCACACGAGGGGTGATGAACCTCGTGATAAATCACAAACTTAGAGCTAGGAGGGCTGGTCTCAACTAGGTTCTAAGCGCACAAGATTCTTAGAGAGAAAGCTTGTTGGAAAAAGTTCTACTTTATTAATATCAAAAAAAGGTTGTCGAACTACAATGCTGGAAGGAGCCTTATTAATATGCTCGACAGCTTGACCTTCTAGGGTCGACACAAATAAAGAAAAAAGAAAGTTTACAAAAGTGCACAAAAGGAAAAGATACAAAAGTGCATAACCGAAAAAGGACCTATTCCTAAAATGTTCTTGACTCAAAAATGTAAAGCAACTAGATCCTACCCTGCAAAACAGAAAGAGGCATATATTCGAATGTAAACTTACCTTAACTCACCTCACGGCCAAGAAATGGAAGGTGGCCGTCCTTGTGGCATGCACGCGCCTTGCTCCTAGTCTTCGACTTGGAGTAGGGTTAAATATCTTTGGGCCCTGACCTCTCTTGCCACTAAAGCCCAAGTCTCTGATGTTCCTTGTGTTGTTGAGAAGCCTTTGGACTCTAATTTGCTCTTCTGGCCCATTGTCCTTAGCTGCTCTTCCTCTAGAAGCTTGTCGACCCATAAGCTGAATTTGTGGAAGAGTGCTCTTGATCTGCTTCTTGTCATTGCTCCTGGAGGTACCACTGGTGTAGATACTTCCTCTAAGTGCATGTCCTGGAGCTGGTAGCTCATTTGGTCCGAGTCCTCTTGTGTAGAAGTGGAAAGTGTGCGTGTACTCGGCTGGATGGCCTGTACCGGCTGGATTGTGCGCGGTACTGGCCGGAATGACTTCAGGACCGGCCAAGTTGATCCCGGAGTCGGCGGTGTCATCAGGGGGACCGGCGGTGTCATTCACGTCCCCACCAAGTGTGCCGGAAGCTTGGGCCTCTCCGCCGGCGATGTTGACCGGTCTGGTCCTATAGGTCGAGGGTCCGGCGGTACTGTCTGGTCCGGCAGGCGCGCCAGATGGTCCTGCTGTCTCGGGCAAGCTTCCTGGTCGGCCAGTCTGGTCTCCTGGCTGGATGTACGACCTGATGTCCTCATCATGCACTCTTGGCATGTGTTGAATTGCCTTGGCCTTCTAGATGTATTTCCACGAACAAGCTGAACTTGTGGTATAGTGACCGAGTTTTGTTTCTTGTCATTGCTCCTGGAGGTACCATTGGGGCATAACTCTCCTCTAGATTCATGCCTTGAAGTTGGCTGGTTATCTGGCCCGAGTCTTCTAGGGTGGTGCTCGTGCTGGCTGTGTGGCTGTGTGATCCGGCTGTGCCGCCAGCCGATTGGGCCGAGTTGCCAATCGAGCCGGCCGGAATGTCAATCGAGCCGGCTGTGTCGCCAGTCGAGCCAGCGTTGTTGGCCACCTTGCCGCTTGTTGGGCTGGCCATTTTGCCAATTGGGCCGGCGGTGTTTTTCGGCCTGGCCATATCGCTCATCTGGCCGGCGGTGTTGCTCGGCCCGACCATGTCGCCTATTGGGCCGACTGTCTCGGACAGGTCTTTTGGTCGTCCATCTTCATGATCTGGCCTTCCGGTCTGGCCATTCGATCTGATGAACTCATCATCTACTCCCTTTTCAGTAGTTGTTTCCTCAAAAATGGATCATCTGCAAGGAAGGAAGCTAAATCACTTACGTTGAAGGTGTTAGACACATTAAACTCACCCGGGAGTTTGAGTTGGTAGGCATTGTTGTTGATTCTTTCGAGGATCCTCTATGGTCCATCTCCTCTGGGGGCTAGCTTGGAACTCCTTAGGTGGGGGAACCTCTTCTGTCGTAGGTGTAGTAGCCACACCCAATCACCTTGTTGGAAGATCATCTCCTTTCGTCATTTGTTGGCTTGAGTCACGTACTGCCCGGTCCTCTTCTCTAGGTTCTCCATGACCTTCTAGTGTAGCTTCTTGATGAACTCTGCTTTAGACTCTCTATTCCGGTTGGTCATCTCATCTGGTGGCAGTGGAGTTTGCTCCAAGGGTGTTTGAGGATTGAAGCCATGGAAAACTTCAAAAGGTGTCTTCTTGGTGGCTGAGTGCACGGCTCTATTGTAGGAAAACTTTATGAATGGCAGACACTCTACCCATGTTTTGAGGTTCTTCCCAAGTGTTGTCCTGAGAAGAGTAGACAATCATGTTGACCACCTCAATTTGGGCATCGGTCAGAGGGTGGCACGTGATGGAGAACAGAAACTTAGTGCCTACCTTCCTCCAAAGGGTTCTCCAGAAGTGACTTAGGAACTTGGTGTCTCGGTCCGACACAATGGTCCTTGGCACTCCATGAAGTCGCACTATCTCCTTGAAGAATTAATTCTACCGTTTGTGTGGCATCGTTGACATTTGCACAAGGTATGAAGTGGGCCATCGTGGAGAGGTGATGTACCACTACAAAGATGGCATCCTTGTGGTTGATCTTGGGTAGGCCTACAACGAAATCCATTGAGATATCTACCCATAGATGCATGGGTATGGGCCGGCGGAGATATAACCCATGAGGGTGTACTCGAGACTTAGCCTTTTTGCAAGTAACACACCTTGCACAGTGGAGTTCTACGGTCCTCTTGATGTGTGGCCAGTAGAAGTGTTCTTTGACTACGACAAGGGTTTTGTCAATGCCAAAGTGGCCCATAAGACCTCCACCATGAGCTTATCAAGTGATAAGCTCCCGTAGAGATCTTTGGGGTATGCACAACCTCCTTTCTCTGAACAAAAATCCATAATGAAGATAGAATTCACCGTGACTCCCTGTGCCACTTTTTTGTAACTCTCATCAAAGACATGATCATCCTTGTAAAGATTTTTGATGTGATCAAATCCTAGAATCTTTGCTTCCATGGTTGATATCAAGGCATATCTCCTTGATAGTGCATCGGCTACTACATTGTCTTTGCCTTTCTTGTACTTAATGATGTAGGGGAAGGTCTCGATGTATTCCATCCACCTAGCATGCCTTATTTTGAGGTTGGTCTGTCCTCTGAGGTGTTTGAGGTTCTTGTGATCAGTGTGGATCACAAATTCCTTGGACAACAGATAGTGGTTCCAAGTCTCCAATGCTCGGACTAGGATATAGAGCTCCTTGTCGTAGGTGGGATAATTTAGAGAGGCCCCACCTAGCTTCTCACTTAAGTAGGCAACTGGCCGACCTCCTTGTGTTAAGACCACGCCTATGCCAATACCTAAGACATCACATTCCACTTCAAAGGTCCATTTGAAAGCGGGCAGGACTAACACCGGGGCGTGAGTAATGCTGTCCTTCAAGGCTTGGAATGCCTTTTTTTTTGGGCTTCTTCCCAGCTGAACCCCACGTTCTTCTTCATAACTACCATCAAGGGTGAGGCAATGGTGCTGAAGTTGAGCACAAATCGCTGGTAGAAGCTTGCCGTGCCGTGAAAGCTCCTTGCTTGGCTGATGTTGTTGGGTGTTGGCCACTGCGGTATGGCTCGAATCTTCTCCTCATCAACTTGTAGGTACTGTGAACTTACAACAAAACCTAGAAAAACAAGTCACTACAAAAAAACATCAAATTCCCGACGGCCAATTTCGTCGAAAATCCATCGAGAAGACCAATTCCCGTCTACTTTCCGACAATAAATTTCCATTGGGACTATTTCATCGGAAATCAATTTCCATCGGTAAAGGATCGGAAATTACCGATGGTTTGGCAATATACATTTCCGTCGGAAACTTCCGATGGATAGACGATGGATTCACGCCGTCGGAAAATACCGATGGATATTCGATGGATTTTTTCCGTCAGAAACTTCCGATGGATAGACGATGGGTTCATGTCGTCGGAAAACTCCGACGGATATTCGATGGATTTCTTCCGTCGGAACTTCCCGACGTATTTACGATGGAATGTTTTCCGATGACTATAACCGTCGGAAATGTAAACCGATAATGTATCCCGATGGTTTTCACCCGTCGGGAGTTAGCTGACATATTTTCGATGGAAACTTCCATCGGAAATTGCCGACGATGGCATCCATCGGAAATAACCAAATAATTAAAAAAATTAAAATATTTATTTTTTAAATTATTCATTAAATATTTTAAAATATATTTATTAAAAATATTAAAATAAATAATATTTATATTAAATTTAATTAATATTTTTAAAAAATATTAATACAATTTATAAAAATAATATTTTAATTATAAATATAATAATTGTCCAATTGTTTTAAAATACAAATTATATCGGAGGGGCAAGAGGAGAAGGAGGAGAAAAATAGTTATTGGAGAACTTGTTTTTAATCATTTCTATAATATTTTTGAGATTATTTATCTCTATCTGCATAACCGCCATTTGTTCTTTTAGCTGTTCATTCTCCTCGTTTCTAGCTGTAGATGTTGCACCACCGGTATCTGCAACTCTCCCGAGTACTGGATGAGGACCCTTAGAAAATAGTACTTTCTGTAAAAACAAAAAAATTTATTAGAAAGGTATTATAATATTAAATATATAAAAAATCAAACTTACATCAAGAACGAGACGGTTAATTTCCGAACGAGGCAATTCAGTGACCGAAGATGAAAAACCAATTTGAGACTACTGAGTTAAAATATCCTTTTTTTTCTTTTTTACTTTTTTGATGATCTCACTAACGAGATCATTTTGGATGTGACCAGTCTTTTTGTTCGTGTGGTCAGCCTCGAGAAGTTGCAAGTGATCTGGAGGCGCTCCAATTTTTTGCGCCTAAAAGTAAAAAAATTCTAAATTAATAATTTAAAAATTTTCAAATAATAATAAATAAAATAAATACAATAATTAATTTACCAATTGATCTGCTCGTTTCAGAAAACTAGTCGATCCGACATTATGAATGTAAATGCCTTTGCCTCCTCGGTCGCTCTTTCGATTTCTCGAATTAGTCCTCGAGATGACCTTAGCGTTGGAAGATTCCCAATAACGAATAACGTCGTTCCAAACCGACTAATTCAACCCTTTTGGTTTATCTTTTCCCTTTTTCCATTTTTTTCCACTCGTTCATGTGGAGGAAAAATTGTACTGCAGCCTCTTTTTGAAAAGTTTCTTCCACCAATTTTGTATTCATGGGATCCCATGTAAATTTTTGCTGCGAAATTTACTTATATATTACTAAAAAATATTATTAAAAACTATTTAAAACAATTATATATTTAAAAATAAATTAACGTATTGCAAACGTGCTGAACCAAATATGACGTTCTTCGTACGGAATATGGCAATCCAAGACCAGCTACAAGTTTTTGAACCTTGTAATATGAAGCAGGTGCAATATTATCTTCAAGTAATATATCTCTAACAAAATCAGCTATTGCATTCACACAATTTTCAGCCAAGTTGAAATTCGTCTTTATCGTCATCAACCTGTTTGCAGCAGATAAAGGAGATAATCCATCTTTACATCCTTTATACGAAGGCTGCTTGGATGCATCTAACATATCAAAAAATTTCTGGGCTTTCAAATTAGGTTCCTCTGTTCTGCTACTATCTTAAATGTATGATGCTCTTTGTTCACAAAATGCATCATTCACCATCTGAACAGTACCTCCGTTTATATCAACTTGTGATGCTGGTTCCTCTACCATAACATTAGTACTATCTAACCTTTTTGAAATACTACCATAATATTGCATCGTTCCATCAGTTTCTCCATGTGAATACCAAATTTTGTAACCCGGTATAAATCCAGTCCCATACAAATGATTACGTATTTCTCTAACATGGATTAATCTATGATTTTGACATTTAATACATGTACAATACATTTTACCGTATTCCGATGCCATGCTATTGTTTGATGCAAATGTCATGGACTCTTCAACACCTTGCGCAAATTCATCAGTCAATTCCCCAGTTGTTGAATCATACCAAGGTTTATCCATCCACGATCAAAAATAATCATAAGAACCCGAATAACATATTTTCTTAAGATTTTTTTGTTCTGCTGAAATTGTGAAAGAGCATAGCGTATTTATATTGAAAATTAGAAGATTATCACGAATTTTTAACAGATTATTACGAATTTTTAACAGATTATTATGAATTTTTAATAGATTATCACAAATTTTTAATAGATTATTCTTAAGAATATTCCTGTTTTCGATGGATTTCTAATGGTTTCCAACCACTGCCGGATAATCACAAATATTTAATACATTATTCTTAAAAATACTCGCCTTTTCAAAAAATTTCCGACGGTTTCCGACCACAGTCAGATATTTTTGACGACCAACCGATGATACTCGACTTCAGCGCATCGATATGTTCCCGACGGATTCTAGACGGATAGTAAAAACAACATTTCATCGGGAAGTCGTCGGAAAAATCCCGACGGTTTGAGTTTTGTTGGTCATTTGCAACGGTTTCTAGAGGATATCCCGACGCCAACACATTCATCGGAAAACGGACAGAAAACTGTCAGGTTTTACCATCAATTCCCGATGGTAGTGCAAGCGTCGGGAATTACCAACGGAATACCGACGAAGTATGTTCCCTCGGTAGTCCATTGGAAAACTGTCGCATTGGCGTTGGAAAATTCCGACGGTTTTATTTCCGTCGGAAATACCGTCGGAAATATTAATATTTTCTTGTAGTGAGTTTATCAGTACAAAAGGTGCACTTCTTCAGATTGGCGTAGAGCTATTCTTGTCGAAGGGTCTTTAGCACCATCTCAAAATGTGGAATACGGTCTTTGAGACACTTACTGTAAACTAGAATGTCATCAAAATACAAAACAACAAACTTACTTATGTACGCCCTAAGAACTTGGTTCATAAGTCGCATGAAGATGCTCGAGGCATTGGTCAAACCAAATGTCATGATTTGTCCATTCGTACAACCCTTGCTTTGTCTTGAAGGCAGTTTTCCATTCATCGCCTTCCTTAATTATGACCTGGTGGTATCCACTCTTGAGGTCTATCTTTGAGAAGACCGTGGATCCACTCAGCTAATCCAACATTTTGTCCAGTTGGGGTATGGGGTGCTGGTACTTGACCGTGATGTTGTTGATAGCCCGGCTGTCCACACACATGCGCCAAGTCCCATCCTTCTTTGGAACCAATAGCACTAGCACGACACATGTACTGAGACTCTTCGTACGTACCCTTTCTCCAGGAACTCATTAACTTGTCTCTCAAGCCTCTTTGAGTCCTTAGGACTCATCCAGTATGCGGGCCGCTTGGGAAAGGATGCTCCGGGCACGATATCAATTTGATTCTCACTGCCACGTAATGGAGGCATGCCGGCTGGTATTTTCTAAGGAAACACATCTTGGAATTGGTTTGAGTAGGCCTGTCACTTCAGGAGGTACTTCTATCTCTTCTTTTCCTGCACTCAAAACCTCCTTAACGACCATTAGAAGCATCAAGTGCTTAGAAGCTAAAGCTCTTCAGACATGACCTGGTTGGATGAGAAAGTTTGATTTAATTAAACACTTCTCCTTACTCATCGTAGTTGGAGTTCATGTACCTGGGTAGGAGTGAGAGGGGCTAGGCTGAGCTTTCTTTTCTCGTGTACAAATGTGTACAAGTTGGTCCGGTCATCATGCTTTGTTTCCCGATCAAACTGCCATGGCCTTCCTAGAAAGGTGGCTGGCTTGCATCAGTACCACATCACAGAGGACTTGGTCTTGGTAACAGCCCACACTGAATGGCACCGTAACTTGCTCATGAATCTTGAGCTCGACCTTTTCGTCTAGCCTTTTTAGCCGGTATGGCCAGGTGATACAAGCCTCGATTCAAGGCTTGGATGCGCGTGGGCTGTTTGTAGAAGATTAGGTGAGAAACTCGACCTTAGGCTTCTGGATAGAGGTTTTCTGGTTGGTAAACGATGGAAGGGTGAAGTGAACCACACGAGGGGTGATGAACCTCGTGATAAATCACAAACTTAGAGCTAGGAGGGCTGGTCTCAACTAGGTTCTAAGCGCACAAGTCTCTTGGAGAGAAAACTTGTAGGGAAAAAGTTCTACTTTATTAATAATCAAAAAGGTTGTCGAACTACAATGCTGGAAGGAGCCTTATTAATATGCTCGACAGCTTGACCTTCTAGGGTCGACTCAAATAAAGAAAAAGGAAAGTTTACAAAAGTGCACAAAAGGAAAAGATACAAAAGTGTATAACCGAAAAAGGACCTATTCCTAAAATGTTCTTGACTCAAAAATGTAAAGCAACTAGATCCTACCCTGCAAAACAGAAAGAGGCATATATTCGAATGTAAACTTACCTTAACTCACCTCACGGCCAAGAAATGGAAGGTGGCCGTCCTTGTGGCATGCACGCGCCTTGCTCCTAGTCTTCGACTTGGAGTAGGGTTAAATATCTTTGGGCCCTGACCTCTCTTGCCACTAAAGCCCAAGTCTCTGATGTTCCTTGTGTTGTTGAGAAGCCTTTGGACTCTAATTTGCTCTTCTGGCCCATTGTCCTTAGCTGCTCTTCCTCTAGAAGCTTGTCGACCCATAAGCTGAATTTGTGGAAGAGTGCTCTTGATCTGCTTCTTGTCATTGCTCCTGGAGGTACCACTGGTGTAGATACTTCCTCTAAGTGCATGTCCTGGAGCTGGTAGCTCATTTGGTCCGAGTCCTCTTGTGTAGAAGTGGAAGTGTGCGTGTACTCGGCTGGATGGCCTGTACCGGCTGGATTGTGCGCGGTACTGGCCGGAATGACTTCAGGACCGGCCAAGTTGATCCCGGAGTCGGCGGTGTCATCAGGGGGACCGGCGGTGTCATTCACGTCCCCACCAAGTGTGCCGGAAGCTTGGGCCTCTCCGCCGGCGATGTTGACCGGTCTGGTCCTATAGGTCGAGGGTCCGGCGGTACTGTCTGGTCCGGCAGGCGCGCCAGATGGTCCTGCTGTCTCGGGCAAGCTTCCTGGTCGGCCAGTCTGGTCTCCTGGCTGGATGTACGACCTGATGTCCTCATCATTCCCTCCCTCTTCAGTAGGTTTTGTCCTCAAAACTGGATCATCTGCATGGAAAGGGGCCAAGTCAGTAACATTGAACGTATTGGACACATTAAACTCACCTGGAAGCTCGATCCGGTAGGCGTTGTTGTTGATCCTCTCGAGCACTCTGAATGGTCCATCTCTTCTTGGTGCTAGCTTGGAACTCCTTAGGTTTGGGAACCTCTCCTGCCGTAGGTGTAGCCACACCCAATCGCCTTGTTGAAAGATCACCTCCTTTCTTCCTTTGTTGGCATGAGTCACGTACTGTCCGGTCCTCTTCTCCAAGTTTTCTGGTACCTTCTGGTGTAACCTCCTTATGNAAGTTACAGACGATTTAGTGCGGACATGTCAAGTTGATTGGTCAGTTCAAATGATCATTCTAAGCTGATCATTGGTGCTCATTGAGTAAAGGCTTATAAGTGAAGCAAAATGCATGGCATCACGCAGTTTGGGATAAATTAGTTTACATGGAGGCTTTGTCGTATCTGTTAGAGTCTGAAATTTTGTCACAAAATAGAAGATTGAGCTAGCATAACGTGGGCGTTGGATTCATGTCATTCTGAGCTCTAAATAAAAAGTTACCGGTGATTTAGTGCGGACTTGTCAAGTTGATTGGACAGTTCAAATGATCATTCTAAGCTGATCATTCGTGCTTATTGAGTAACGGCTTATAAAAGAAGCATAATGCATGACATCACGTAGTTTTAGATAGATTGGTTTTCTTGGAGGCCTTGTCGTATCTATTTTAGTCTGAAATTTTGTCACAATATAGAAAATTGAGCTAGCATAACATGGACGTTGGATTTATGTCATTCTGAGCTCTAAATCAAAAGTTACAAAACGATTTAGTGCAGATCTAAGTTGATTGGTCAGTTCAAATGATCAATCTAAGTTGACCATTGGTGCTCCTTGAGTAAAGGCTTATAAGTGAAGCATAAAGTTATTTGAGTTTGATTATTTAGAATTTTTAAGAAGAGTTCCATCACGCAGTTTGGGATAGATCAGTTTACTTGGAAGCTTTTTCGTATCTGTTTCAGTCTAAATTTTTGTCACAATATAGAAAATTGAGCCAGCGTAACGTGGGCGTTGGATTCATGTCATTCTGAACTCTAAATCAAAAGTTACAGGCGATTTAGTGCGGACTTGTCAAGTTGATTGGTCGGTTCAAATGATCATTCTAAGCTGATCATTGGTGCTTATTGAGTAACGGCTTATAAGTGAAGCATAATGCATGGAATCACGCAGTTTAAATAGGTTGGTTTACATGGAGGTTTTGTCGTATCTATTTGAGTCTGAAAACTTGTCATAGTATAGAAAATTGAGCTAGCATAACGTTGGCGTTGGATTCATGTCATTCTGAGCACTAAATCAAAAGTTACAGACGATTTAGCGCGGACATGTCAAGTTGATTGGTCAGTTCAAATGATCATTCTAAGCTGATCATTGGTGCTCATTGAGTAAAGGCTTATAAGTGAAGCATAATGCATGGCATGACGCAGTTTGGGATAAATCGGTTTACATGAAGGCTTTGTCATATCTATTTGAGTCTGAAATTTTGTCACAATATAGAAAATTGAGCTAGCATAACGTGGGCGTTGGATTCATGTTATTCTGAGCACTAAATCAAAAGTTACAGACGATTTAGTGCGGACATGTCAAGTTTATTGGACAGTTCAAACAGTCATTCTCATTGGTGCTTATTGAGTAACGGCTTATAAGTGAAGCATAATGCATGGAATCACGCAGTTTTAGATAGGTTGGTTTACTTGGAGGTTTTGTCGTATCTATTTGAGTCTGAAAACTTGTCATAGTATAGAAAAGTGAGCTATCATAACGTGGGCGTTGGATTCATGTCATTCTGAGCTCTAAATCAAAAGTTACTGACGATTTATTACGGACAGGTCAAGTTGATTGGTCAGTTCAAATGATCATTCTAAGCTGATCATTGGTGCTCATTGAGTAAAGGCTTATAAGTGAAGCATAATGCATGGCATCACGCAGTTTGGGATAAATCGGTTTACATGGAGGCTTTGTCATATCTATTTGAGTCTGAAATTTTGTCACAATATAAAAAATCCAGCTAGCATAATGTGGGCGTTGGGTTCATGTCATTCTGAGCACTAAATAAAAAAATATGGACGATTTAGTGACAATATGTCAAGGTTATTGGTCAGCTTAAATGATCATTTTATGCTGATCATTGGTGCTTATTGAGTAACGGCTTATAAGTTAAGCGTAATGCATGGCATTCAGCAGTTTTGGATAGATTGGTTTACTTGGAGGCTTTGTCGTATCAATTTGGGTCTGAAAACATGTCATAGTATAGAAAATTGAGATATCATAACGTGGGTGTTGGATTCATGTCATTATGAGCTTTAAATCGGAAGTTACGGACGATTTAGTGTGGACATGTCAAGTTGATGGGTCAGTTCAAATGATCATTCTAAGCTGATCATTGGTGCTTATTAAGTAATGGCTTTTAATTGAGCATAATGTATGGCATCACGCAGTTTTGGATAGATTGGTTTAATTGAAGGCTTTGTCGTATCTATTTGAGTCTGATATTTTGTCACAATATAGAAAATTGAGCTAGCATAATGTGGGCGTTGGGTTCATCTCATTCTGAGCACTAAATCAAAAAATATGGACGGTTCAGTAACGACATGTCAACGTTATTGGTCAGCTCAAATGATCAATCTAAGCTGATCACTGGTGCTCATTGAGTAAAGGCTTATAAGTGAAGCATAATGCATAGCATCACGCAGTTTGGGATAGATTGCATTACTCGGAGACATTGTCGTATATATTTGAGTCTGAAAAATTGTCATAGTATAGAAAACTGAACTAGCATAACGTGGGCGTTGGATTCATGTCATTATGAGCTTTAAATCAGAAGTTACGGACGATTTAGTGCGGACATGTCAAGTTGATTGGTTAGTTCAAATGATCATTCTAAGCTGATCATTGGTGCTTATTAAGTAACGGCTTATAAGTGAGCATAATGAATGGCATCACGCAGTTTTGGATAGATTGGTTTACTTGAAGGCTTTGTTGTATCTATTTGAGTCTGATATTTTGTAACAATATAAAAAATCGAGCTAGCATAATGTGGGTGTTGGGTTCATGTCATTCTGAGCACTAAATCAAAAAATATGGACGATTTAGTGACGATATGTCAAGGTTATTGGTCAGCTTAAATGATCATTTTATGCTGATCATTGGTGCTTATTGAGTAACGGCTTATAAGTTAAGCATAATGCATGGCATTCAGCAGTTCTGGATAGATTGGTTTACTTGGAGCCTTTGTCGTATCAATTTGGGTCTGAAATTTTTGTCGCAATATAGAAAATTGAGCTAGCATAACGTGGGCGTTGGATTCATGTCATTTTGAGCACTAAATCAAAAGTTACACACGATTTAGTGCGGAATTGTCAAGTTGATTGGTCAGTTCAAATGTTCATTCTAAGCTGATCATTGGTGCTTATTAAGTAACGGCGTATAAGTGAGCATAATGCATGGCAACATGCAGTTTTGGATAGATTGGTTTACTTGAAGGCTTTGTCAAATCTATTTGAGTCGGAAAGTTTGTCACAATATAGAAAATTGAGCTAGCATAAGGTGGGCATTTGGTTCATGTCATTCTGAGCACTAAATCAAAAGTTACGGATGATTTAGTACCGACCTGTCAAGTTGATTGGTCAGTTCAAATGATCATTCTAAGCTGATCATTGGTGCTTATTGAGTAACGGGTTATAAGTTAAGCATAATGCACGGCATCACGCAATTTGGGATAAATTGGTTTACATGGAGGCTTTGTCGTATCTATTTGAGTATGAAATTTTGGCACAAAATAGAAAACTGAGCTAGCATAACGTGGGCTTTGGATTCATGTCATTCTAAGCTCTAAATCAAAAGTTACAGGTGATTTAGTGCGGACTTGTAAAGTTGATTGGACAGTTCAAATGATCATTCGAAGCTTATCATTGGTGCTTATTAAGTAACGGCGTATAAGTTAGCTAATGCATGACATTATGCAATTTTGGATAGATTGGTTTACTTTAAGGCTTTGTCATATCTATTTGAGTCGGAAATTTTGTCACAATATAGAAAATTGAGCTAGCATAAGGTGGGTGTTTGGTTCATGTCATTCTGAGCACTAAATCAAAAGTTACAGACGATTTAGTGCCAACATGTCAAGTTGATTGGTCAGTTCAAATGATCATTCTAAGCTGATCATTGGTGCTTATTGAGTAACAGCTTGTAAGTTAAGCATAATGCATGGCATCACACAGTTTTGGATAGATTGGTTTACGTGGAGGCTTTGTCGTATCTATTTGAGTCTGAAATTTTGTCACAAAATAGAAAATTGAGCTAGCATAACGTGGGCGCTGGATTCATGTCATTCTGAGCTCTAAATCAAAAGTTATAGGTGAATTTAGTGCGGACTTGTCAAGTTGATTGGACAGTTCAAATGATCATTCTAAGCTGATCATTGGTGCTTATTAAGTAACGGCGTATAAGTGAGCATAATGCATGGCAACATGCAGTTTTGGATAGATTGGTTTACTTGAAGGCTTTGTCATATCTATTTGAGCCGGAAAGTTTGTCACAATATAGAAAATTGAGCTGCATAAGGTGGGCATTTGGTTCATGTCATTCTGAGCACTAAATCAAAAGTTACGGACGATTTAGTGCCGATATGTCAAGTTGATTGGTCAGTTCAAATGATCATTCTAAGCTGATCATTGGTGCTTATTGAGTAACAGCTTATAAGTTAAGCATAATGCATGGCATCACGCAGTTTTGGATAGATTGGTTTACATGGAGGCTTTGTCGTATCTATTTGAGTCTAAAATTTTGTCATAATTTAGAAAATTGAGCTAGCATAACGTGGGCGTTGAATTAATGTCATTTTGAGCACTAAATCAAAAGTTACAGACGATTCATTGCGAACATGTCAAGTTGACTGGTCAGTTCCAATGACCATTCTAAGCTGATCATTCGTGCTTATTGAGTAACGGCTTATATATAAAAGAAGCATAATGCATGACATCACGTAGTTTTAGATAGATTGGTTTTCTTGGAGGCCTTGTCGTATCTATTTGGGTCTGAAATTTTGTCACAATATAGAAAATTGAGCTAGCATAACATGGACGTTGGATATATGTCAATCTGAGCTCTAAATCATAAGTTACAAAATGATTTATTGCAGATCTAAGTTGATTGGTCAGTTCAAATGATCAATCTAAGTTGACCATTGGTGCTCCTTGAGTAAAGGCTTATAAGTGAAGCATAAAGTTATTTGAGTTTGATTTTTTAGAATTTTTAAGAAGCGTTGCATCACGCAGTTTGGGATAGATCAGTTTACTTGGATGCTTTTTCGTATCTGTTTCAGTCTAAATTTTTGTCACAATATAGAAAATTGAGCCAGCGTAACGTGGGCGTTGGATTCATGTCATTCTGAACTCTAAATCAAAAGTTACAGGCGATTTAGTGCGGACTTGTCAAGTTGATTGGACAGTTCAAATGATCATTCTATGCTGATCATTGGTGCTTATTGAGTAACGGCTTATAAGTTAACCATAATGCATGGAATCACGTGGGCGTTGAGTATGAAATTTGGAGGCTTATTTGGAGGTAACGGTTTGGAAGCATAAGTAACGGTTTATTTGGAGGCTTTATTGTATCTATTTGAGTATGAAATTTTGTCACAATATAGAAAATCGATCTAGCATAACGTGGGCGTTGGATTTATGTCATTCTGAGCTGTAAATCAAAAGTTACAAACGATTTAGTGCGGATATGTCATGTTGATTGGTCAGTTCAAATGATCATTCTAAGCTGATCATTGGTGCTTATTGAGTAACGGCTTACAAGTGAAGCATAATGCATGGCATCATGCAGTTTCGGGATAGATTGGATTAGTTGGAGGATTCGTTGTATCTTTTTGAGTCTGAAAAATTGTCATAGTATAGAAAATTTAGCTACCATAACGTGGGCGTTAGATTCATGTCATTCTAAGCCCTAAATCAGAAGTTACTGACGATTTAGTTCAGATTTGTCAAGTTGATTGGTCAGTTCAAATGATCATTCTAAGCTGATTATAGGTGCTCATTGAGTAAAGGCTTATAAGTGAATCATAATGCATGATATCACGCAGTTTGGGATCAATTGGTTTACATGGAGGCGTTGTCGTATCTATTTGAATCTGAAATTTTGTCACAATATAGAAAATTGAGCTAGCATAACGTGGGCGTTGGATTCATGTCGTTCTGAGCTCTAAATCAAAAGTTACAGCCGATTTAGTGTGGACTTGTCAAGTTGATTGGACAGTTCAAATGATCATTCTAATCCGATTATTGGTGCTTATTGAGTAAAGGCTTATAAGTGAGGCATAATGCATGGCATCACGCAGTTTGGGATAGATTGGATTATTTGGAGGCTTCGTCGTATCTATTTCAGTCTGAAAAATTGTCATAGTATAGAAAATTGAGCTAGCATAACGTGGACGTTGGATTCATGTCATTATAAGCTCAAAATCAAAACTGACGAACGATTTTATGCGGACATGTCAAGTTGATTGGTCAGTTCAAATCATCAATCAAGGTTGATCATTGGTACTCATTGAGTAAGGGCTTATAAGTGAAGCATAATGCATGGTATCACGCAATTTGGCAAGGATTGGATTACTTGGAGGCTTTGTCTTATCTATTTGAGTCTGAAATATTGTAATAGTATAGAAAATTGAGCTAACATAACGTGGGCATTGGATTCATGTTATTCCGAGCTCTAGATAAAAAGTTACGGACAACTTAGTGCATACATGTCAAGTTGATTGGTAAGTTCAAATGATGATTCTAAGCTGATCATTGGTGCTCATTGAGTAAAGACTTATAAGTGAAGCATAATGCATGGTGTCACACAGTTTGGGATAGATTGGATTACTTAGAGGCCTTGTCGTATCTATTTGAGTTTGAAAAATGGTCATAGTATAGAAAATTGAGCTAGCATAATGTGGTTAATTAATTCATGTCATTCGGAGCTGTAAATCAAAAGTTACGGATGATTTAGTGCGGACATGTCAAGTTGATTGGTCAGATAAGATGATCAATCTAAGCTGATCATTGGTGCACATTGCGTAAAGGCTAATAAGTGAAGTATAATGCATGACATCACGCAGTTTGAGATAGATTGGTTTACTTGGAGGCTTGGTAGTATCTATTTGAGTCTGAAATTTTGTCACAAATTAGAAAATTGCGCTATCATAACGTGGGCGTTAGATTTATGTCATTATGAGCTCTAAATGAAAAGTTACAGACGATTTAGTTCGGACATGTCATGTTGTTTGGTCAGTTCAAATGATAAATCTACGTTGACCATTGGTGCTCATTGAGTCAAGGCTTATTAGTGAAGAATAATGGATGCCCTCACACTGCTTTGGATACATTGGTTTACTTGGAAGCTTTTTCGTATCTGTTTGAGTCAAAATTTTTGTCAAAGTATAGAAACTTGAGCTAGCATAACGTGGGCGTTGGATTCATGTCATTCTGAGCTCTAAATCAAAAATTATGGATAATTTAGTGCGGAAATGTCAAGTCGATTAGTCATTTTAAATGATCATTCTAAGCTGATCAATGGTGCTCATCGAGTAAAGGCTCATTTGGGATAGATTGGTTTACTTGGAGGCTTTGTCGTATCTATTTGAGTATGAAATTTTGTCACAATATAGAAAATTCAGCTAGCACAATGTGGGCATTGGATTCATGTCATTCTGAGCACTAAATCAAATGTTACAGGCGATTTAGTGCGGATTTGTCAAGTTGATTGGACAATTCAAATGATCATTCTAAGCTGATCATTGGTGCTTATTAAGTAACGGTTTATAAGTGAAGCATAATGCATGGCATTACGTAGTTTTAGATAGATTGGTGTACTTGGAGGCTTTGTCGTATCTATTTGAGTCTGAAATTTTGTCACAATATTGAAAATTGAGCTAGCATAACATGGGCATTGGATTCATGTCATTCTGAGCAGTAAATCAAAAGTTACAGACGTTTTAGTGCGGACATGTCATGTTGTTTGGTCAGTTGAAATGATAAATCTAAGTAGACCATTGGTGCTCAATGAGTAAATGCTTATAAGTGGAGCATTATGAATGGCATCACATAGTTTGGGATATATTGGTGTACTTGGAGGCTTTGTCGTATCTATTTGAGTCTGAAATTTTGTCACAATATAGAAAATTTAGCTAGCATAACGTGGGCGTTGAATTCATGACATTCTGAGCACTAAATCAAAAGTTACAGTTGATTGGTCAGTTCAAATGATCATTTTAAGCTGATCATTGGTGCTTATTGAGTAACGGCTTATAAGTGAAGCATAATGCATGGCGTCACGCAGTCTTGGGTAGATTGGTTTACTTGGTGGCTTTGTCGTATCATTTGATTCTGAAATTTTATCACAATATAGAAAATTGAGCTAGCGTAACATGGGCGTTGGACTCATGTCACTATGAGCACTAAATCAAAAGTTACGAACGATTTAGTGCCGACATGTCAAGTTGATTGGTCAGTTCAAATGATCATTCTGAGCTGATCATTGGTGCTCATTGAGTAAAGGCTTATAAGTGAAGCATAATGCATGACATCACGCAGTTTGGGATAAATTGGTTTACATGGAGGCTTTGTTGTATCTATTTGAGTCTGAAAAATTGTCATAGTATAGAAAATTGAGCTAGCATAACGTGGACGTTGGATTCATGTTATTATAAGCTCTAAATCAAAAGTTATGAACGATTTTATGCGGACTTGTCAAGTTGATTGGTCAGTTCAAATCATCAATCTAAGGTGATCATTGGTGCTCATTGAGAAAGGGCTTATAAGTGAAGCATAATGCATGGTATCACGCAGTTTGGCAAAGATTGGATTACTTGGAGGCTTTGTCTTATCTATTTGAGTCTGAAATATTGTCATAGCATAGAAAATTGAGCTAACATAACGTGTGCGTTGGATTCATGTCATTCCGAGCTCTTAATAAAAAGTTACGGACAACTTAGTGCAGACATGTCAAGTTGATTGGTAAGTTCAAATGATCATTCTAAGCTGATCATTGGTGCTCATTGAGTAAAGACTTATAAGTGAAGCATAATGCATGGCATCACGCAGTTTGGGATAGATTGGATTACTTAGAGGCTTTGGCGTATCTATTTGAGTCTGAAAAATGGTCATAGTATAGAAAATTGAGCTAGCATAATGTGGATAATTGATTCATGTCATTAAGAGAAGTAAATCAAAAGTTACAGATGATTTAGCGTGGACATGTAAAGTTGATTGGTCAGATCAAATGATCAATCTAAGCTGATCATTGGTGTTCATTGTGTAAAGGCTTATAAGTGAAGTATAATGCATGACATCACGCAGTTTGGGATAGATTGGTTTACTTGGAGAATTGGTAGTATCTATTTGAGTCTGAAATTTTGTCACAATACAGAAAATTGCGCTATCATAACGTGGGCATTGGATTCATGTCATTCTGAGCAGTAAATCAAAAGTTATAGACGATTTAGTGCGGACATGTCATGTTGTTTGGTCAATTCAAATGATAAATCTAAGTTGACCATTGGTGCTCATTGAGTAAAGGCTTATAAGTGAAGCATAATGAATGGCATCACACAGTTTGTGATATATTGGTGTACTTGGAGGCTTTGTCGTATCTTTTTGAGTCTGAAATTTTGTAACAATCTAGAAAATTGAGCTAGCATAACGTGGGCGTTGGATTCATGACATTCTGAGCACTAAATAAAAAGTTACAGTTGATTTAGTGCAGAGATGTCAAGTTGATTGGTCAGTTCAAATGATCATTTTAAGCTGATCATTGGTGCTTATTGAGTAAAGGCTTATAAGTGAAGCATAATGCATGGCCTCACGCAGTCTTGGGTAGATTGGTTTACTTGGTGGCTTTGTCGTATCATTTTATTCTGAAATTTTATCACAATATAGAAAATTGAGCTAGCATAACATGGGCGTTGCATTCATGCCATTCTGAGCACTAAATCAAAAGTTACAGACGATTTAGTGCAGACATGTCAAGTTGATTGGTCAGTTCAAATGATCATTCTAAGCTGATCATTCGTGCTTATTGAGTAACAGCTTATAAGTGAAGCATAATGCATGGCATCACGCAGTTTTAGATAGATTGGTTTACATGGAGGCTTTGTCGTATCTATGTGAGTCTGAAATTTTGTCGCAATATAGAAAATTGAGCTAGCATAACGTGGGCGTTGGATTTATGTCATTCTGAGCTCTAAATCAAAAGTTACAAACGATTTTATGCGGACATTTCAAGTTGATTGGTCAGTTCAAATCATCAATCTAAGCTGATCATTGGTGCTCATTGAGTCAGGACTTATAAGTGAAGCATAATTCATGTCATCATGCAGTTTGGGATAGATTGGTTTACTTGGAGGCTTGGTAGTATCCTTTTTGAGTCTGAAATTTTGTCACAATATAAAAAATTTTATAAGTGAAGCATAATGCATGGCACCACACAGTTTAGGGTAGATTAAATTAATTGGAGGCTTTGTCGTATCTATTTGAATCTGAAAAAATTGTCATAGTATAGAAAATTGAGCTAGCATAACGTGGACGTTGGATTCATGTCATTTTGAGGTCTAAATCAAAAGTTACAAACAATTTATTGAAGACATGTGAAGTTGACTGGTCAGTTCAAATGATCACTCTAAGCTGATCATTGGTGCTCATTGAGTAAAGACTTATAAGTGCAGCATAATGCATGGTATAACGCAGTTTGGGATAAATTGGATTACATGGAGGCTTTGTCGTATCTATTTGAGTCTAGAATTTTGCCATTATATAGAAACTTGAGCTAGCATAATGTGGGCGTTGGATTCATGTCATTCTTAGCTCTATTTCAAAAGTTACATGCGATTTAGTGCGGACATGTCAAGTTGATTGGTCAGTTCAAATGATCATTCTAAGCTGAGCATTGGTGCTTATTAAGTAACGCCTTATAAGTGAATCATAATGCATGTCATCACGCATTTTTGGAAAGATTGGTTTACTTGGAGGCTTTGTCGTATCTATTTGTGTCTTAAATTTTGGCACAATATAGAAAATTGAGCGACCATAACGTGGGTGTTGGATTCATGTCGTTTTGAGCACTAAATCAAAAGTTATAGTTGATTTAGTGCGGACATGTCAAGTTGATTGGTGAGTTCAAATGATGCTGATCATTGGTGCTTATCAAGTAACGGCTTATAAGTGAAGCATAATGCATGGCATCACCCAGTTTTGGATAGATTGGTTTACTTGGAGGCTTTGTTGTATCTATTTGAGTCTGAAATTTTGTCACCATATAGAAAATTGAGCTAGCATAACGTGAGCGTTGGATTCATGTGTTTCTGCGCACTAAATCAAAAGTTACTGAGGATTTAGTGCGGACGTGTCAAGTTGATTGGCCAGTTCAAATGTTCAATACAAGGTGATCATTGGTGCTTATTGAGTAACGGCTTATAAGTGAAGCATAATGCATGGCATCAGGCAGTGTGGGAAAGATTGGTTTACTTGGAGGCTTTTTAGTATCTATTTGAGTATGAAATTTTTTCACAATATAGAAAATTGAGCTAGCATAACCTGCGCGTTGGATTCATGTCATTCTGAGCTCTAAATCAATAGTTACAGACGATTTAGTGCAGACATGTCAGGTTGATTGGTCAGTTCAAATGATCATTTTAAGCTGATCATTGGTTCTCATTGAGTAAAGGCTTATAAGTGAAGCATAATGAATAGCATCACGCAGTTTGGGATATATTGGTTTACTCGGAGGCTTTGTCGTATCTATTTGAGTCTGTCATTTTGTCACAATATAGAAAATTGAGATAGCTTAACATGGGCATTGGATTCATGTCATTCTGAGCTCTAAATCCAAAGTTACGAACGATTTAGTGCGGACATGTCATGTTGATTGGTCAGTTCAAATGATCATTCTAATCTGATCATTGGTGCTTATTAAGTAATGGCTTATACGTGAGCATAATTCATGGCATCACGCAGTTTTAGATAGATTGGTTTACTTGAAGGCTTTGTCGTATCTATTTGAGTCTGAAATTTTGTCACAATATAGAAATTGAGCTAGCATAATGTGGGCGTTGGGTTCATGTAATTATGAGCACTAAATCAAAAGTTACGAACGATTTAGTGCCGACATGTCAAGTTGATTGGTCAGTTCAAATGATCATTCTAAGCTGATCATTGGTCCTAATTGAGTAAAGGCTTATAAGTGAGGCATAATGCATGGCATCACGCAGTTTGGGATAGATTGGATTATTTGGAGGCTTTGTCGTATCTATTTCAGTCTGAAAAATTGTCATAGTATAGAAAATTGAGCTAGCTAACGTGGACGTTGGATTCATGTCATTATAAGCTCTAAATCAAAAGTTACGAACGATTTTATGCGGACATGTCAAGTTGATTGGTCAGTTCAAATCATCAATCAAAGTTGATCATTGGTGCTCATTGAGTAAGGGCTTATAAGTGAAGCATAATGCATGGTATCACACAATTTGGCAAAGATTGGATTACTTGGAGGCTTTGTCTTATCTATTTGAGTCTGAAATATTGTCATAGTATAGTAAATTTAGCTAACATAACGTGGGCGTTGGATTCATGTCATTCCGAGCTCTAAATAAAAAGTTACGGACAACTTAGTGCATACATGTCAAGTTGATTGGTAAGTTCAAATGATCATTCGAAGCTGATCATTTGTGCTCATTGAGTAAAGACATATAAGTGAAGCATAATGCCTGGCGTCACGCAGTTTGGGATAGATTGGATTACTTAGAGGCTTTGTCGTATCTATTTGAGTCTGAAAAATGGTCATAGTATAGAATATTGAGCTAGCATAATGTGGATAATTGATTCATGTCATTCGGAGCTGTAAATCAAAAGTTACGGATGATTTAGTGCAGACATTTCAAGTTGATTGGTCAGATAAAATGATCAATCTAAGCTGATCATTGGTGCTCATTGTGTAAAGACTTATAAGTGAAGTATAATGCATGACATCACGCAGTTTCGGATAGATAGGTTTACTTGGAGGCTTGGTAGTATCTATTTGAGTATGAAATTTTGTCACAATATAGAAAATTGCACTATCATAACGTGGGTGTTAGATTTATGTCATTCTGAGCTCTAAATCAAAAGTTACAGACGATTTAGTGCGGACATGTCATGTTGTTTGGTCAGTTCAAATGATAAATCTAAGTTGACCATTGGTGCTCACTGAGTAAAGGCTTATTAGTGAAGAATAATGCATGGCCTCATGCTGCTTGGGATAGATTGGTTTACTTGGAAGCTTTTTCGTATCTGTTTGAGTCAAAAATTTTGTCAAAGAATAGAAAATTGAGCTAGCATAACATGGGCGTTGGATTCATGTCATTCTGAGCTCTAAATCAAAAATTATGGATAATTTAGTGCGGAAATGTCAAGTTGATTAGTCATTTTAAATGATCAATCTAAGCTGATCAAATGGTGCTCATTGAGGAAAGGCTTATCAGCAAAGCATCATGTATGGCATATCGCAATTTGGGATAGATTGAATTACTTGGAGGCTTTGTCGTATCTATTTGAGTCTGAAAAATTGTCATAGTATAGAAAATTGAGCTAGCATAACGTGGGCGTTGGATTCATGTCATTCTGAGCTTTAAATCAGAAGTTACGGACGATTTAGAGCGTTCATGTCAAGTTAATTGGTCAGTTCAAATAATAATTCTAAGCTTATCATTGGTGCTCATTGAGTAAAGGATTATAAGTGAAGCATAAATCATGGCATCACACAGTTTTGGATAGATTGGTTTACTTGGAGCCTTTGTCCTATCTATTTGAGTCTGAAATTTTGTCACAATATAGAAAATTGAGCTAGCATAACGTGGGCGTTGGATTCATGTCATTCTGAGCACTAAATGAAAAGTTACCGTTGATTTAGTTCAGACATGTCAAGTTAATTGGTCAATTCAGATGATTATTCTAAGCTGATCATTGCTGCTTATTGAGTAACGGCTTATAAGTGAAGCATAATGCATGGCATCACGTAGTTTTAGATAGATTGGTTTACTTGGAGGCTTTGACGTATCTATTTGAGTCTGAAATTTTGTCACAATATTGAAAATTGAGCTAGCATAACGTGGGAATTGGATTCATGTCATTCTGAGCAGTAAATCAAAAGTTACAGACGATTTAGTGTGGACATGTCATGTTGTTTGGTCAGTTCAAATGATAAATCTAAGTTGACCATTGGTGCTCATTGAGTAAAGGCTTATAAGTGGAGCATAATGAATGGCATCACACAGTTTGGGATATATTGGTGTACTTGGAGGCTTTGTCGTATCTATTTGAGTCTGAAATTCTGTCACAATATAGAAAATTGAGCTAGCATAACGTGGGCGTTGGATTCATGACATTCTGAGCACTAAATCAAAAGTTACAGTTGATTTAGTGCAGAGATGTCAAGTTGATTGGTCAGTTCAAATGATCATTTTAAGCTGATCGTTGGTGCTTATTGAGTAACGGCTTATAAGTGAAGCATAATGCATGGCCTCATGCAGTCTTGGGTAGATTGGTTTACTTGGTGGCTTTGTCGTATCATTTGATTCTGAAATTTTATCACAATATAGAAAATTGAGCTAGCATAACATGCGCATTGGATTCATGCCATTCTGTGCACTAAATCAAAAGTTACGAACGATTTAGTGCCGACATGTCAAGTTGATTGGTCAGTTCAAATGACCATTCTAAGCTGATCATTGGTGCTCATTTAGTTAAGGCTTATAAGTGAGGCCTAATGCATGGCATCACGCAGTTTGGGATAGATTGGATTATTTGGAGGCTTTGTCGTATCTATTTCAGTCTGAAAAATTGTCATCGTATAGAAAATTGAGCTAGCATAACGTGAACGTTGGATTCATGTCATTATAAGCTCTAAATCAAAAGTTACGAACGATTTTATGCGGACTTGTCAAGTTGATTGGTCAGTTCAAATCATCAATCTAAGCTGATCATTGGTGCTCATTGAGTAAGGGCTTATAAGTGAAGCATAATGCATGGTATCACACAGTTTGGCAAAGATTGGATTACTTAGAGGCTTTGTCTTATCTATTTGAGTCTGAAATATTGTCGTAGTATAGAAAATTGAGCTAACATAACGTGGGCGTTGGATTCATGTCATTCCGAGCTCTAAATAAAAAGTTATGGACAATTTAGTGCAGACATGTCAAGGTTATTGGTAAGTTCAAATGATCATTCTAAGCTGATCATTGGTGCTCATTGAGTAAAGACTTATAAGTGAAGCATAATGCATGGCATCACGCAGTTTTGGATAGATTGGATTACTTAGAGGCTTTATCGTATCTATTTGTGTCTGAGAAATGGTCATAGTATAGAAAATTGAGCTAGCATAATGTGGATAATTGATTCATGTCATTCGGAGCTGTAAATCAAAAGTTACGGATGATTTAGTGCGGACATGTCAAGTTGAAAGGTCAGATCAAATGATCAATCTAAGCTGATCATTGGTGCTGATTGTGTAAAGGCTTATAAGTGAAGTATAATGCATGACATCACGCAATTTGGGATAGATTGGTTTACTTGGAGGCTTGGTAGTATCTATTTGAGTCTGAAATTTTGTCACAATATAGAAAATTGGGCTATCATAACGTGGGCATTGGATTCATGTCATTCTGGGCAGTAAATCAAAAGTTATAGATGATTTAGTGCGGACATGTCATATTGTTTGGTCAGTTCAAATGATAAATCTAAGTTGACCATTGGTGCTCATTGAGTAAAGGCTTATAAGTGAAGCATAATGAATGGCATCACAAAGTTTGGGATATATTGGTGTACTTGGAGGCTTTGTCGTATCTATTTGAGTCAAAATTTTTGTCACAATATAGAAAATTGAGCTAGCATAACGTGGGCGTTGGATTCATGACATTCTGAGCACTAAATCAAAAGTTACAGTTGATTTAGTGCAGAGATGTCAAGTTGATTGGTCAGTTCAAATGATCATTTTAAGCTGATCGTTGGTGCTTATTGAGTAACGGCTTATAAGTGAAGCATAATGCATGGCCTCATGCAGTCTTGGGTAGATTGGTTTACTTGGTGGCTTTGTCGTATCATTTGATTCTGAAATTTTATCACAATATAGAAAATTGAGCTAGCATAACATGCGCATTGGATTCATGCCATTCTGTGCACTAAATCAAAAGTTACAGACAATTTAGTGTAGAGATGTCAAGTTGATTGGTCAGTTCAAATGATCATTCTAAGCTGATCATTCGTGCTTATTGAGTAACTGCTTATAAGTGAAGCATAATGCATGGCATCACCCAGTTCTAGATTGGTTTACAGGGTTTTCGTATCTATGTGAGTCTGAAATTTTGTCACAATATAGAAAATTGAGCTAGCATAACGTGGGCGTTGGATTATGTCATTCTGAGCTCTAAATCAAAAGTTACAGACGATTTAGTGCGGACATGTCAAGTTGATTGGTCACTTCAAATGATCAATCTTAACTTGAACATTGGTGCGCATTGATCAAGGCTTATAAGTGAAGCATAATGCATGGCATCACGCAGTTTGGGATAGATTGGTTTACTTGGAAGCTTTTTCGTATCTGTTTGAGTCTAACATTTTAGTCACAATATAGAAAATTGAGCATATCATAACGTGGGCGTTAGATTCATGTCATTCTGAGCTCTAAATCAAAAGTTACAAATGATTTTATGCGGACATGTAAAGTTATTGGTCAGTTCAAATCATCAATCTAAGCTGATCATTGGTGCTCATTGAGTCAGGACATATAAGTGAAGCATAATCCATGTCATCACGCAGTTTGGGATAGATTGGTTTACTTGGAGGCTTGGTAGTATCTTTTTGAGTCTGAAATTTTGTCACAATATAAAAAATTGCGCTATCATAACGTGGGCGTTAGATTAATGTCATTTTGAGCTCTAAATCAAAAGTTACAGACGATTTAGAGCTGACATGTCAAGTTAATTGGTCAGTTCAAATAATCGTTGTAAGCTGATCATTGGTGCTCATTGAGTAAAGGCTTATAAGTGAAGCATAATGCATGGCATATCGCAGTTTGGGATAGAATGGATTACTTGGAGGCTTTGTCGTATCTATTTGAATCTGAAAAAACTTTCATAGTATAGAAGATTAAGCTAGCATAACTTGGGCGTTGGATTCATGTCATTCTGAGCACTAAATCAAAAGTTACGGACGATTTAGTGCCGATATGACAAATTGATTGGTCAGTTCAAATGATCATTCTAAGTTGATCATTGGTGCTCATTTAGTAAAGGCTTATAAGTGAAGCATAATGCATGGCATCACGCAGTTTAGGGTAGATTTAATTAATTGGAGGCTTTGTCGTATCTATTTGAATCTGAAAATTTTTTCATAGTATAGAAAATTGAGCTAGCATAACATGGACGCTGGATTCATGTCATTCTGAGCTCTAAATCAAAAGTTACAAACAATTTATTGAAGACATGTCAAGTTGACTGGTCAGTTCAAATGATCAATCTAAGCTGATCGTTGGTGCTCATTGAGTAAAGACTTATAAGTGAAACATAATGCATGGCATCACATAGTTTGGGATAAATTGGTTTACATAGAGGCTTTGTCGTATCTATTTGAGTCTTAAATTTTGTCACAATATAGAAACTTGAGCTAGCATAATGTGGGCGTTGGATTCATGTCATTCTGAGCTCTATATGTCATTCTGAGCTCTATATCAAAAGTTACATGCGATTTAGTGCGGACATGTCAAGTTGATTGGTCAGTTCAAATGATCATTGTATGCTGATCATTGGTGCTTATCGAGTAACGACTTATAAGTGAAGCATAATGCATGGCATCACCCAGTTTTGGATAGATTGGTTTACTTGGAGGATTTGTTGTATCTATTTGAGTCCGAAATTTTGTCACCATATAGAAAATTGAGCTAGCATAATGTGAGCGTTGGATTCATGTGTTTCTGAGCACTAAATCAAAAGTTACTGAGGATTTAGTGCGGACATGTCAAGTTGATTGGTCAGTTCAAATGTTCATTCTAAGGTGATCATTGGTGCTTATTGAGTAACGGCTTATAAGTGAAGCAATATATTTGAGATTTGAGTTTGACATTTTGGTATCTATTTGAGTTTGACATTTTGTCACAATATAGAAAATTGAGATAGCATAACGTGGGCATTGGATTGATGTCATTCAGAGCTCTAAATCAAAAGTTACGAAAGATTTAGTGCGATAATGTCATGTTGATTGGTCAGTTGAAATGATCATTCTAATCTGATCATTGGTGCTCATTGAGAAAAGGCTTATAAGTGAAGCATAATGCATGGCATCACGCAGTTTGGGATAAAAAGGGTTTACTTGGAGGCTTTGTCGTATCTATTTGAGTTTGGTAAGTTGTCATAGTATAGAAAATTTAGCTAGCATAACGTGGGCGTTGGATTCATGTCATTCTGAACTTTAAATCAGAAGTTACGGACGATTTAGTGCGGACATGTCAAGTTGATTGGTCTATTCAAATGATCATTTTAAGCTGATCGTTGATGCTGCTCATTCAGTAACGGCTTATGAATGAAGCACAATGCAAGGCATGACGAAATTCTGGATAGATTGGATTACTTGAACGCTTTGTCAAATTTATTTCTGTCTCAAATTTTATAACAATATAGATAATTGAGCTTGTTTAACGTGGACTTTGAATTTGTGTAATTGAGCTCTAAATCCAAAGTTCAAACGATTTAGTGCAGACATGTAAAGTTGATTGGCCAGTTAAAATGATCATTCCAAACTGATCATTGATGCTCATTGAATAAAGGCTTATTAATGAAGCACAATGCATGGCATGAAGCATTTCTGGATAGATTGGATTACTTGGATGCTTTGTCAAATCTATTTCTATTTCAAATTTTGTCATAATATAGAAACGTGAGCTAGCTTAATGTGGGCATTCGATTTGTGTCATTATGAGCGATAAATCAAAAGTTATAGACGATATAGTGCAGACATGTCAAGTTGATCGGCCAGTTAAAATGATCATTCCAAACTGATCGTTGATGCTCATTGAGTAAATGCTTATAAATGAAGCACAATGCATGGCATGAAGCAACGTTTGATAGATTTGATTACTTGGATGCTTTGTCGATTCTATTTCTATTTCAAATTTTGTCACAATATAGAAATTGGAGCTAGCTTAACGTGGGCATTCGATTCATGACTATCTGAGCTATAAATCAAAAGTTGTGGACGATATAGTGCAGACATGTCAACTTGATCGGCTAGTTAAAATGATCATTCTAGCCTCATCATTGATGCTCATTGACAATAGGCTTATAAATGAAACACAATGCATGGCATGAAGCAGTTTTGGAAAGATTGGATTACTTGGATGCTTTAGCGAATCTATTACTTTCTCAAATTTTTTCACAATAGAGAAAATTGTGCTACCTTAACGTGGGTTTTGGATTTGTGTCATTCTGAACTCTAAATCAAAAGTTATGGACGATTTAGTGTGGACATTTCAAGTGGATCGGCCAGTTAAGATGATCATTCTAAACTGATCATTGATCCTACTCATTGAGTAACGGCTTATAAATGAAGCACAATGCAAGGCATGACGAAGTTTTGGATAGATTGGATTATTTGGACGCTTTTTTGAATTTATTTATGTATCAAATTTTATCACAGTATAGAAAATTGAGTTAGCTTAATGTAGGCTTTGGATTCGTGTCATTCTGAGCTCTAAATCCAAAGTTACGGACGATTTAGTGCAGACATGTCAAGTTGATCGCCCTGTTAAAATGATCATTCTAAATTAATCATTGAATCTCATTGAGCAAAGGCTTATTAATGAATCACAATGCATGGCATGCCGCAGTTCAATTAGATTGGATTACTTGGATGCTTTGTGGAATCTATTTATGCCTCAAATTTTGTCACAATATAGAAAATTGAGTTAGCTTAGGATTTGGATTCGTGTCATTCTGAGCTCGAAATCCAAAGTTACGGACAATTTAGTGCAGAACTGTCAATTTCATCAGCTAGTTAAAATGATCATTCTAAACTGATCATTGATGCTCATTGAGTAAAGGCTTATTAGTGAAGTACAATGCATGGCATGCCGCAGTTTCAATTATATTGGATTACTTGGACGCTTTGTCGAATCTATTTCTCTCCCAAATTTTGTCACAATATAGAAAATTGAGGTAGCTTAATGTGGGCTTTATATTTGTGTCATTCTCAGCTCTAAATCCAAAGTTACGTACGATTTAGTGCAGAAATGTCAAGTTGATATGCTAGTTAAAATGATCATTCTAAACTCATCATTGATGCTCATTGAGTGAAGGCTTATTAATGAAGCACAATGCAAGGCAAGATGCAGTTTTGGATATATTGGATTACTTGGAAGTTTTGTCAAATGTATTTCTGTCTCCCGTGGGCATTGGATTCGTTTCATTCTGAGCTATAAATCAAAAGTTACTGATGATACTGTGTGGACATGTCAACTTAATCAGCCAGTTAAAATGATCATTCTAAACTCATCATTAATACTCATTGAGTAAAGGCTTACAAATCAAACACAGTGCATGGTATGAAGCAGTTTTGGATAGATTTGATTACTTGGATGCTTTTTCTATCTTATTTATGCCTCAAATTTTGTCGCAATATAGAAAATTGAGCTAGCTTAACGTGGGCTTTGGGTTTGTGTCATTCTGAGCTCTAAATCAAAAGTTATGAACGATTTAGTGCGGACATGTCAACTAGATCAGCCTGTTAAAATGATCATTCTAAACTGATCTTTGATGCTGCTCATTGAGTAAACGATTATAAATGAAGCGCAATGCAAGGCATGACAAATTTTGGATAGATTTGATTACTTGGAAGCTTTGTCGAATCTATTTATGTCACAAATTTTGTCACAATATACAAAATTCAGCTAGCTTAAAGTAGGCTTTGGATTTGTGTCATTCGGAGCTCTAAATCCAAAGTTACGCACGATTCAGTGCATACATGTCAAGTTGATTGCCAGTTAAAATGATCATTCTAAACTGATCATTGATGCTCATTGAGTAAAGGCTTATTAATAAAGCACAATGCATGGCAAGACGCATTTTTTGATAGATTGGATTCCTTGGAAGTTTTTTCGAATCTATTTATGTCTCAAATTTTGTGACAATATAGAAAATTGAGCTAGGTTAATGTGGGCATTGGATTCGTGTCATTCTGAGCTATAAATCAAAAGTTACGGACGATATCGTGCAGACATGTCAAGTTGATCGGCCAAATAAAATGATCATTCTAAACTGATCATTGATGCTCATTGAGTAAACGCTTATAAATGAAGCACAATGCGTTGCATGAAGCAATTTTGGATAGATTAGATTACTTGGATGCTTTTTCGAATCTATTTATGTCTCAAACTTTGTTATAATATACAAAATTAAGCTATTTAACGTGGGATTTGGATTTGTGTCATTCTGAGCTATAACTCAAAAGTTACGGATGATATTGTGCAGACATGTCAAGTTGATCAGCAAGTTAAAATGATCATTTTAAACTGATCATTGATGCTCAGTGGGTAAATGCTTATTAATGAAACACAATGCATGGCAAGACGCAGTTTTGGATTACTTGAACGTTTTGTCGAATCTATTTCTGTCAGAAATTTTGTCACGATGTAGAAAATCGAGGTAGCTTAACGTGGGCATTAGATTGGTGTCATTCCGAGCTATAAATCCAAAGTTACGGACGATTTAGTGTAGACATGTCATGTTGATCGGCAAGTTAAAATGATCAATCTAAACTGATCAATGATACTCATTGAGTAAGGGCTTATAAATGAAGCACAATGCAAGGCATGACACAGTTTTGGATAGATTGGATTACATGGATGCTTTGTCGAATCTATTTCTCTTTCAAATTTTGTCACAATATAGAAAATTGAGCTAGCTTAAGGTGACCATTGGATTCGTTCATTATGAACTATACATAAAAAGTTACTGTCGATATTGTGCCGACATGTCAAGTTGATCAGCCAATTAAAATCATCATTCTAAACTGATCATTGATGCTCAATGATTAAAGGCTTATCAATGAAGCACAGTGCATGACAAGAAATTGTTTTGGAAATATTGGATTACTTGGATGTTGTTCGAATCTATTTTTGTCTTAAATTTTGACACAAAATATAAAATTGAGCAAGCTTAGCGTGGACTATGGATTTGTGTCATTCTTAGCTCTATTTTCTAAAGTTATGGACAATTTAATACAAATTTGTCAAATTGATCGGCCATTTAAAATGATCAATCTAAACTGATCATTGATGCTCATTGACTAAGGGCTTATAAATGAAGCACAATTCAAGGCATGACACAGTTTTATTGGATTACTTGGACGCTTTGTCGAATCTATTTCTATCTCAAATTTTGTCCCAATATAGAAAATTGAGCTAGACTAATTTTGGATAGATTATAAATGAAGCACTATGCAAGGCATGACAACTTTTGGATAGATTTTATTACTTCGAAGCTTTATCGAATCTATTTGTGTCGCAAATTTTGTAACAATATAGAAAATTCAGCTAGCTTAAAGTGGGCTTTGGATTTGTGTCATCCGGAGCTCTAAATCCAAAGTTACGGACGATTTAGTGCAGACATGTCAAGTTGATTGCCAGTTAAAATGATCATTCTAAACTGATCTTTGATGCTCATCGAGTAAAGGCTAATTAATGAAGCACAATGCATGCCAAAACGCAGTTTTGGATAGATTAGATTACTTGGAAGCTTTGTCAAATCTATTTGGGTCTCAAATATTGTCACAATATAAAAAATTGAGCTAGATTATAGTGGGCTTTGGATTTGTGTCATTCAGAGCTCTAAATCCAAAGTTACGGACGATTTAGTGCAGACATGTCAAGTTGATCGCCAGTTAAAATGATCATTCTAAGCTGATCATTGATGTTCATTGAGTAAAAGCGTATTAATGAGGCACAATGCATGGCAAGACGCTGTTTTGGATAGATTGGATTACTTGGAAGTTTTTTCGAACCTATGTTTGTCTCAAATTTTGTCATAATATAGCAAATTGAGCCACCTTAATGTGGGCATTGGATTCGTGTCATTCTGAGTTTTAAATCAAAAGTTACGGACGATATAGTGCAGACATGTCAAGTTGATTGGCCGAATAAAAAGATCATTCTTAACTAATCATTGATGCTCATTGAGTAAAGGCATATAAATGAAGCCCAATGCATTGCATGAATCGGTTTTGGATAGATTGGATTACTTGGATGCTTTCACGAATCTATTTATGTCTCAAACTTTGTTATAATATAAAAAATTAAGCTAGCTTAACGTGGGATTTGGATTTGTGTCATTCTAAGCTATAACTCAAAAGTTACGGACGATATTGTGCAGACATGTCAAGTTGATCAGCCAGTTAAAATGATTATTTTAAATTGATCATTGATTCTCAGTGGGTAAATGCTTAGACACAGTATTGGATTACTTGGACGTTTCTTCGAATCTATTTCTGTCAGAAATTTTGTCATAATATAGAAAATTGAGGTAGTTTAACGTAGGCATTAGATTCGTGTCATTCTGAGATATAAATCCAAAGTTACGGATGGTTTAGTGTAGACATGTCATGTTGATCGACAAGTTAAAATGATCAATCTAAACTGATCAATGTTGATTGAGTAAATGCTTATAAATGAAGCACAATGCATGCCATGAAGCTGTTCTGGATAGATTGGATTACTTAGATGCTTTGTCGAATCTATTTCTATCTCAAATTTTTCAAAATATAGAAAATTGAGCAAGCTTAACGTGGCCGTTGGATATGTGTCGTTTGGAGCTCTAAATAAAAAATTACGAGCGAATTAGTGGAGACATGTTAAATTGATCAGCCATTTAAAATGATCAATCTAAACTGATCATTGATGCTCATTGAGTAAGGGCTTATAAATGAAGCACAATGCAATGCATGACACAGTTTTATTGGATTACTTGGACGCTTTGTCGAATCTATTTCTATCTCAAATTTTGTCCCAATATAGAAAATTGAGCTAGAATAACGTGGGCATTGGATTCGTTCATTCTAAGCTATATATCAAAACTTACGGACGATATAGTGCCGACATGTCAAGTTGATCATTCAATTAAAATGATCTTTCTAAACTGATCAGTGATGCTCATTGAGTAAAGGCTTATCAATGAAGCACAATGCATGACATGAAGTAGTTTTGGAAAGATTGGATTACTTGGATGTTCTTTGAATCTATTTATATCTTAAATTTTGTCACAATCTAGAAAATTGAGCTAGCTTAGCGTGGGCTATCGATTCGTGTCGTTTTGAGCTCTAAATCCAATGTTACTGACGATTTAGTTCAGACATGTCAAGTTGATCGGCCATTTAAAATGATCATTCTAAACTGATCATTGATGCTCATTGAGTAAAGGCTTATTAATGAAGCACAACACATGGCAAGACACAGTTTTGGATAGATTTGATTAGTTGGACGCTTTGTCGAATCTATTTCTTTCTCAAATTTTGTCACATTATAGAAAATTGAGAGAGCTTAACATGGGCATTGGATTCGTCTCGTTCTGAGCTATATATCAAAAGTTAAGAACGATATAGTGCTGACATGTGAAGGTTATCAGCCAATTTAAACGATCATTCTAAACTGATCATTGATGCTCATTGAGTAAAGGCTTATCAATGAAGCACAATGCATGGCATGAAGTAGTTTTGGAAAGATTGTATTACTTGGATGTTGTTCCAATCTATTTCTGTCTTAAATATTGTCACAATATAGAAAACTGAGATAGCTTGGAGTGGGCTATGGATTTGTGTCATTCTGAGCTCTAAATCGAAAGTTACGGATGAATTAGTGCAGACATGTCAAGTTGATCGGCAAGTTAAAATGATCATTGGAAACTGATCATTGAAGCTCATTGGTTAAAGGCTTATTAATGAAGCACAATGCATGGCAAGGTGCAGTTTTGGATAGATTTGATTACTTCGACATTTTGTGGAATTTATCTCTGTCTCAAATTTTGTCACAATATAGAAAATTGAGCTAGCTTAACGTGGGCTTTGGGTTTGTGTCATTCTGAGCTCTAAATCAAACGTTATGGACGATATAGTGTGGACATGTCAAGTTGATCGGCCTGTTATAATGATCATTCTAAACTGATCATCGATGCTGCTCATTGAGTATCGGACTATAAATGAAGCACAATGCAAGGCATGACATATTTTGGATAGATTGGATTACTTGGAAGCTTTTTCGAATCGATTTGTGTCACAAATTTGGTCACAATATAGAAAATAGATCTAGCTTAAAGTGGGCTTTGGATTTGTGTAATTCGGAGCTCTAAATCCCAAATTACGGACGATTTAGTGCAGATTTGTCAAGTTGATCGCCAGTTAAAATGATCATTCTAAACTGATCATTAGCGCTCATTGAGTAAAGGCTTATTAATGAAGCACAATGCATGGTAAGAGGCAGTTTTGGATCGATTGGATTACTTGGACGCTTTTTCGAATCTATTTCTATCTCAAATTTTGTCACAATATAGAAAATTCAGCTAGCTCAACGTGGGCATTGGATTCATGTCATTCAGAGCTATAAATAAAAAGTTATGGATGATATAGTGCATACATGTCAAGTTGATCGGCCAAATAAAATGATCATTCTAAACTGATCATTGATGCTCATTGAGTAAAAGTTTATAAATGAAGCATAATACATGGTATGACGCCATTTTAGATAGATTGGATTACTTGGACGCTTTGTCGAATCTATTTCTGTCTCAAATTTTGTCACAATACAGAAAGTGGAGCTACCTTAATGTGGGGATTGGATTCGTGTAATTCTGAGCTATAAAAAAGTTACGGACGATATAGTGAAGACATGTCATGTTGATCGGCCAGTTAAAATGATCATTCCAAACTGATCATTGATGGTCATTAATTAAAAGCTTATAAATGAATCACAATGCATGGCATGACGTAGTTTTGGATTGATTGGATTACTTGGACGCTTTCTCGAATCTATTTCTGTCATAAATTTTGTCACAATATAGAAAATTGAGCTAGTGTAACATGGACTTTGGATTTGTGTTATTCTGAGCTCTAAATACAAATTTACGGATGAATTAGTGCAGACATGTCAGGTTGATTGGCAAGTTCAAATGATCATTCTAAACTGATCATTGATGCTCATTGAGTAAAGGCTTATTAATGAAGCACAATGCATGGCAAGACGCAGATTTGGATAGATTTGATTACTTGGACGCTTTTTCGAATCTATTTCTGTCTCAAATTTTGTCACAATATAGAAAATTGAGATAGCTTAACGTGGGCATTGGATTCGTGTCATTCTGAGCTATATACAAAAGTAAGGAACGATATAGTGCCGACATTGCAAGTTGATCAGCCAATTAAAATAATCATTCTAAACTTATCATTGATGCTTCTTGAGTAAAGGCTTATCAATGAAGCACAATGCATGGCATGAAGTAGTTTTGGAAAGAATGTATTACTTGGATGTTGTTCAAATCTATTTCTGTCTTAAATTTTGTCACAATATAGAATATTGAGCTAGCTTACCGTGGGCTATGGATTTGTGTCATTCTAAGCTCAAAATCCAAAGTTACGGATGAATTAGTGTAGACATGTCAAGTTGATCGGCATGTTAAAATGATCATTCTAAACTGATCATTGGTGCTCATTGATTAAAGGCTTATTAATGAAGCACAATGCATGGCAAGGCGCAGTTTTTGATAGATCTGATTACTTGGATGCTTTGTGAAATTTATTTCTGTCTCAAATTTTGTCACAATATAGAAAATTGAGCTAGCTTAATGTGGGTTTTGGGTTTGTGTCATTCTGAGCTCTAAATCCAAAGTTATGGACGATTTAGTCCAGACATGTCAAGTTGATCGGCCTGTTAAAATGATCATTCTAAACTGATCATTGATGCTGCTCATTGAGTAACGGATTATAAATGAACCACAATGCAAGGCATGACAAATTTTGGATAGATTGGATAACTTGGAAGCTTTGTCGAATCTATTTGTGTCGCAAATTTTGTCACAATATAAAAAATAGATGTAGCTTAAACTGGGCTTTGGATTTGTGTCATTCGGATCTCTAAATCCAAAATTACGGACGATTTAGTGCAGACATGTCACGTTGATCGCCAGTTAAAATGATCATTCTAAACTGATCGTTGACGCTCATTTAGTAAATGCTTATTAATGAAGCACAATGCATGGTAAGACGCAGTTTTGGATAGATTGGATTACTTGGATGCTTTTCCGAATCTATTTCTGTCTTAAATTTTGTCACAATATAGAAAATTGAGCTAGCTTAACGTGGGCATTGGATTCGTGTCATTCTGAGCTATAAATCAAAAGTTATGAACGATATAGTGCATACATGTCAAGTTGATCGGCCAAATAAAATGATCATTCTAAACTGATCATTGATGCTCATTGAGTAAAGGCTTATTAATGAAGCATAATACATGGCATGACACAATTTTGGATATTTGATTATTTGGACGCTTTGTCGAATCTATTTCTGTCACAAATTTTGTCACAATACAGAAAATTGAGCTACCTTAATGTGGAGATTGTATTTGTGTCATTTTGAGCTATAAATCAAAAGTTACGGATGATATAGTGAAGACGTGTCAAGTTGATGGATCAGTTAAAACGATCATTCTAAACTGATCATTGATGCTCATTTAGTAAAGGCTTATAGATGAAGCACAATGCATGGCATGACGTAGTTTTGGATGGAATGGATTACTTGAACGCTTTGTCGAATCTATTTCTGTCATAAATTTTGTCACAATATAGAAAATTGAGCTACCTTAACGTGGGCATTGGATTCGTCTTATTCTGAGTTATAAATCAAAGGTTACGAACGATATAGTGCATACATGTCAAGTTGATCGGCCACATAAAATGATCATTCTAAACTGATAATTGATGCTCATTGAGTAAAGGCTTGTAAACGAAGCATAATACATGGCATGACACAATTTTGGATAGATTGGATTACGTGGACGCTTTGTCAAATCTATTTCTGTCTCAAATTTTGTCACAATACAGAAAATTGAGCCACCTTAATGTGGAGATTGTATTCGTGTCATTCTGAGCTATAAATCAAAAGTTACGGATGATATAGTGAAGACGTGTCAAGTTGATCGGCCAGTTAAAACAATCATTCTAAACTGATCATTGATGCTCATTAAGTAGAGGCTTATAAATGAAGCACAATGCATGGCATGACGTAGTTTTGGCGGGATTGGATTATTTGGACGCTTTGTCGAATCTATTTCTGTCATAAATTTTGTCACAATATAGAAAATTGAGCTGGCTTAACGTGGGTTTTGGATTTTTGTCATTCTGAGCTCTAAATCCAAAGTTACAGACGATTTAGGGTGGACATGTCAAGTTGATCGGCCAATTTAAATGATTATTCCAAATTGATCATTGATGCTCATTGAGTAAATGCTTATAAATGAAGCATAATGCTTGACATGACCCAATTTTGGATAGATTGCATTACTTGGACGCTTTGCCGAATCTATTTCTGTCTCAAATTTTGTCACAATATAGAATTGAGCTAGCTTAACGTGGGCATTGGATTCGTGTCATTCTGAGCTATAAATCAAAAGTTACGGACGATATAGTGCAGACATGTCAAATTGATCAGCTAGTTAAATTGATCATTCTAAACTGATCATTGATGCTCATTCAGTAAAGGCTTATAAGTGAAGCACAATGCATGGCATGAAGCAATTTTCGATAGATTGGATAACTTGGATGCTTTGTCGAATCTATTTATGTCTCAAACTTTGTTACAATGTAGAAAATTGAGCTAGTTTAACGTGGGCTTTGGATTTGTGTCGTTTTGAGCTCTAAATCAAAAGCTACTGACGATTTAGTGCGGATATGCAAATTGATGGACCAGCTAAAATGATTATTCTTAACTGATCATTGATGCTCATTGAGTAACGGCTTATAAATGAAGCGTAGTTTTGGATGGATTGGATTACTTGGACGTGTTGTCGAATCTATTTCTGCCTCAAATTTAGTCACAATATAAAATATTCAGCTAGCTTAACGTAGGCGTTAGATTCGTGTTATTCTGAGCTATAAATCAAAAGTTATGGATGATATAGTGCAAACATGTCAAGTTGATCGGCCAGTTAAAATGATCATTCTAAGCTGATCATTGATACCCATTGGTTAAAGGCCTAAAGCAAAATGCATGACATGACGCAGTTTTCGAGAGATTGGATTACTTGGACGCTTTTTCGAATCTATTTTGATCTCAAATATTGTCACAATTTAGAAAATTGAGCTAGCTTAACGTGGCTTTGAATTTTTGTCATTTTGAGCTCTAAATCCAATGTTTCAGACGATTTAGTGCATACATATCAGGTTGATCGGCCAGTTAAAATGATCATTCTAAACTGATCCCTGACGCTCATTGAGTGAAGGCTCATTAATGAATCACAATGCATGGCAAGACACAGTTTTGGATAGATTAGATTACTTGTATGCTTTCTCAAATTTATTTCTGTCTCAAAATTTGTCACAATATTGAAAATTGAGCTAGCTTAATGTGGGCATTCGATTCGTGTCATTCTGAGCTATAAATCAAAAGTTATGGACGATATAATGCAGACATGTCAAGTTGATCGGCTAGTTAAAAATGATCATTCTAAACTGATAAATGATACTCATTGAGTAAAGGCTTATAAATGAATCACAATACATGCCATGAAACAGTTTTGGATATATTGGATTACTTGGATGCTTTGTCGAATCTATTTCTGCCTCAAATTTTTTCACAATATAGAAAATTGAGTTAGCTTAACGTGGGCTTTGGATTTGTGTCGTTCTAATCTCTAAATCAAAAGTTACGGACGATTTAGTGCGGATATGTCAAGTTGATCGGCAAGTTAAAATGATTGTCCTAAACTAATCATTGATGCTCATTGAGTAACGGCTTATAAATGAATCACGATATAAGGCATGACGCAGTTTTGGATAGATTGGATTACTTGGACGCGTTGTTGAATCTATTTCTGTCTCATATTTTGTCACAATATAGAAAACTGAGCTAACCTAACGTGGGCATTGGATTCTTGTCATTATGAGCTGTAAATCAAAAGTTACAGACGATAGTGAGGACCTGTCAAGTTGATCGGCCAGTTAAAATGATCATTATAAACAGATCATTGATGCTCCTTGATTAAAGGCTTATAAATGAAGCACAATTCATGACATGATGCAGTTTCGGACAGATTGGATTACTGGGACACTTTGTCGAATTTATTTCTATTTCAAATTTTGTCACAATATAGAAAAGTGAGCTAGCTTAACATTGGCTTTGGATTTGTCTCATTTTAAGCTATAAATCCAAAGTTACAGACGATTTTGTGTATACATGTGAAGTTGATCGGCCAGTTAAACTGATCATTCTAAACTGATCATTGATGCTCATTGAGTAAAGGCTTATTAATGAAACACAATGCATGGCAAGATGTAGTTTTGGAAAGATTTGATTATTTGGATGCATTTTCAAATATATTTTTGTCTCAAATTTTGTTACATATAGAAAATTGGGCTAGCTTAACGTGGGCATTCGATTCGTGTAATTCTGTGCAATAAATCAAAAGTTATGGACGATATAGAGCAGACATGTCAAATTGATTGCCCAGTTAAAATGATCATTCAAAACTGATCATTGATGCTCACTGAGTAAAGGCTTATAAATGAAGCATAATGCATGGCATGACACAGTTTTGGATAGATTGGGTTACTTGAACGCTTTGTCGTATCTATTGATGTCTTAAATTTTCTCACAACATAGAAAATTGAGCTAGCTCAATGTGGGCTTTGGATTTGTGTCATTCTGAGCTCTAAGTCAAAAATTACAGACGATTTAGTGTGGACATGTCAGATTGATCGGTCAATTAAACTGATCATTCTAAACTGATCATTGATGCTCATTGAGTAAATGCTTATAAATGAAGCACAATGCATGGCATAATGCAGTTTTGGATTGATTTGATTACTTGGATGCTTTGTCGAATCTATTTCTGTGTCAAATTTGGTCACAATATGGAAAATTGAACTAGCTTTACGTAGGCATTGGATTCGTGTCATTCTGAGCTATAATTCCAATGTTATGAACGATATAGTGCAGACATGTCAAGTTAATCGGCCAGTTAAAACGATCATCCTTAACTGATCATTAGTGCTCATTGGTTAAAGCATTATAAATCAAGCACAATGCATGGTATGATAAAGTTTTGAATATATTGGATTGCTTGGATGCTTTTTCGAATACATTTTTGTCTCAAATTTTGTCACAATATAGAAAACTGAGCTAGCTTAACGTGGGCTTTGGATTTGTGTCATTCTGAGTTCTAAATCAAAAGTTACTGACGTTTTAGTGCGGAAATTTCAAGTTGATCGGTCAATTAAAATGATCATTCTAAACTGATCATTGATGCTCATTGAGTAAAGTTTATAAATATAAATGAAGCACAATGCATGGCATGAAGAAGTTTTGGATAGATTGGATTACCTGGATGCTTTGTCGAATCTATTTCAGTCTCAAATTTTTTCACAATATAGAAATATGAAATAGCTTAATGTGGGTTTTGGGTTTTTGTCATTCTGAGCTCTAAATCAAAAGTAATGAATGATTTAGTGCAAACATGTCAAGTTGATCGGCGAGCTAAAATGATTATTATATACTGATCACTGATGCTCATTGATTAAAGGCTTATTAATGAAGCACTATGCATGGCAAGACACATTTTGGATAGTTTGGAATACTTGGACGCTTTGTCGAAACTATTTTTATCTCAAATTTTGTCACATTATAGAAAATTAAGCTACCATAACGTGGGCATTGGATTCGTGTCATTATGAGATATAAATCAAAAGTTACGTACAATATAGTGAAGACATGTGAACTTGATCGGCAAGTTGAAATGATCATTCTAAACTGATCATTGATGCTCATTGAGTAACGGTTTATAAATGAAGCACAATGCAAAGTATGATGCAGTTTTGGATAGATTGTATTACTTGGACGCTTTGTTGAATCATTTCTGTCTTAAATTTTGTCACAATATAGAAAATTGAGCGAGCTTAATGTGGGCATTGGATTTGTGTCATTTTGAATTATAAATCAAAAGTAACGAAAGATTTAGTGCACACATGTCAAGTTGATCGTGCAGTTAAAATGATCATTTTAAACTGATCATTGATACTCATCGAGTAAAGGCTTATAAATGAAGCACTATGCATGGCATGACGCAGTTTTGGATAGTTTGTATTACTTGGACGCTTAGTGGAATCTATTTCTGTCTCAAGTTTTGTCACAGTATAGAAAATTTAGATAGCTTAAAATGGGGATTGGATTCGTATCATTCTGAGTTATAAATTAAAAGTTACGGACGATTTAGTGAAGACATGTCAAGTTGAACAGGCAGTTAAAATGATCATTCTAAACTGATCATTGATGCTCATTGAGTAAAGGCTTATTAATGAAACCCAATGCATGGCAAGACGCAAATTTGGATACATTGTAACACTTGGACGCTTTTTCGAATCTATTTCGGTCTCAAATTTTGTCACAATATATAAAATTGATCTAGCTTAACATGGGCATTAGATTCGTTTCATTCTGAGCTATAAATCAAAAGTTAAGTACAATATAGTGAAGACATGTCAAGTTGATCGGTCAGTTAAAATGATCATTGTAAACTCATCATTGTTGCTCATTGAGTAAAGGCTTATAAATGAATCACAATGCATGGCATGACGCAGTTTTGGATGGATTGTATAACTTTGATACTTTGTCGTATCTATTTCTTTCTCAAATTTTGTCACAATATAGAAAATTGAGCTAGCTTAAAGTGGGATTTGGATTTGTGACATTCTATGCTCTTAATCAAAAATTATGGAAGATTGAGTGTGGACATGTCAAGTTGATCGGCCAGTTAAAATGATCATTCTAAACTGATCATTGATGCTCATTGAGTAACGGCTTATAAATGAAGCACAATGCAAGACATGACACTGTTTTGGATAGATTGTTTACTTGGACGCTTTGTCGAATCATTTATGTCTCAAATTTTGTCACAATATAAAAAATTGAGCTAGCTTAACGTGGGCTTTGGATTAGTGTAATTCTAAGATATAAATCAAATGTTACAGAATATATAGTGAAGACATGTCAAATTTATTGGTCAGTTAAAATCATCATTGTAAACTGATCATTGATGCTCATTGAGTAAAGGCTTATAAATGAAGCACGATGCACGGTATGACGTAGTTTTTGATAAATTGGATTACTTGGATGGTTTGTCGAATATATTTTTGTCTCAAATTTTGTCACAATATAGAAAATTGAGGTAGCTTAACGTGGGCTTTGGATTTGTGTCATCTAAGTCCTAAATCAAAAGTTACGGACGATGTAGTGGGGACATGTCAAGTTTATCGGCCAGTTTAAATAATCATTCTTAACTAAACATTGGTGATCATTGACTAGAGGCTTATAAATGAAGCACAATGCATGGAATGACGAAGTTTTGGATAGATTGGATAACTTGGACACTTTTTCGTATCTATATCTGTCTCAAAATTTGTCACAAAATAGAAAATTGAGCTAGATTAATGTGGGATTTGGATTTGTGTCATTCTAAGCTTTTAATCAAAAATTATGGACGATTTAGTGAAAAAATGTCAAGTTGATCGGACACTTAAATGATCATTCTTATCTGATCATTGATGCTCATTGAGTAACGGCTTATTAATGATGCACAATGCAAGAGATGACGCTGTTTTGGATAGATTGGATTACTTGGACGCTTTGTCGAATCATTTCTGTCTCAAATTTTGTCACAATATAGAAAATTGAGCGAGATTAACGTGGGCTTTGGATTTGTGTCATTATGAGTTCTAAATTGAGAGTTACGGACGATTTAGTGCTGACATGTCAAGTTGATCGGCCTGTTAAAAGAATCATTCTAAACTGATCATTTATGCTCATTGAGTAAAGGCTTATTAATAAAGTACAATGAATGGCAAGATGCAGTTTTGGATAGATTGGATTACTTGGACGTTTTTCGAATCTTTTTATGTCTCAAATTTTGTCACAATATAGAAAACTGATCTAGCTTAACGTGGGCATTGGATTCGTGTCATTCTGAGCTATAAATCAAAAGTGTTGGACGACATAGTGAAGACATGTCAAGTTTATAGGTCAGTTAAAATTACCATTGTAAACTGATCATTGATGCTCACTGAGTAAAGGTTTTTATAAGTGAAGCACAATGCATGGCATGACGAAGTTTTGGATAGATTGGATAACTTGGACGCTTTGTCGTATCTATTTTTGTCTCAAATTTTGTCACAATATAGAAAATTGAGCTAGCTTAGCGTGGGATTTGGATTTGTGACATTCTAAGCTCTTATCAAAAATTAGGGACGATTTAGTGTGGATATGTCATGTTGATCGGCCAGTTAAAATGATCATTTTAAACTGATCATTGATGCTCATTGAGTAACGGTTTATAAGTGAAGCACAATGCAAGGCATGACGCTGTTCTGGATAGATTGGATTACATGGACGCTATGTCGAATCATTTCAGTCTCAAATTTTTGCAAGATATTGAAAATTGAGCTAGATTAACATGGGCTTTGGATTTGTGTCATTCTGAGTCCTAAATCCAAAGTTACCAACGATTTAGTGCAGACATGTCAAGTTGATCGGCCAGTTAAAAGAATCATTCTAAACTGATCATTTATGATCATTGAATAAAGGCTTATTAATACAGTAAAATGCATGGCAAGACACAGCTTTGGATAGATTGGATTACTTCAACGTTTTTTTGAATCCATTTATGTATCAAATTTTGTCACAGTATAGAAAATTGAGCTAGCTTAACGTGGGCATTGTATTCGTGTTATTCTGAGTTATATATCAAAAGTGATGGACGATATAGTGAAGGCAAGTCAAGTTTATCGGTCATTTAAAATGATCATTGTAAACTGATCATTGATGCTCATTGAGTAAAGGCTTATAAATGAAGCACAATGCATGGCATGACGAAGTTTTGGATAGATTGGATAACTTGCACGCCTTTATCATATCTATTTCTGTCTCAAATTTTATCACAATATAGAAAATTGAGCTAGCTTAGCGTGGCTTTTGGATTTGTGTCATTCTAAGTTCTTAATCAAAAGTTATGGACTATTTAGTGCGGACATGTCAAGTTGATCGGGCAATTAAAATGATCATTCTAAACTGATCATTGATGCTCATTGAGTAAGGGCTTAATAATGATGCACAATGCAAGACATGACGCTGTTTTGGATAGATTGGATTACTTGGATGCTTTGTCGAATAATTTCTGTCTCAAATTTTATCACAATATAGAAAATTTAGCGAGCTTAACGTGGGCTTTGGATTTGTGTCATTCTGCGTTCTAAATTGAGAGTTACGGACGATTTACTGCTGACATGTCAAATTGATCGGCCAGTTAAAATAATCATTCTAAACTGATCATTTATGCTCATTGAGTAAAGGCTTATTAATAAAGTACAATGCATGGTACGACGCAGTTTTGGATATATTGGATTACTTGGACATTTTGTCGAATCTATTTATGTCTCAGATTTTGTCACAATATAGAAAATTGAGCTAGCTTAACATGGGAATTGGATTCGTGTCATTTTGAGATATAAATCAATAATATAGTGAAGAAATGTCAAGTTTATCGGTCAGTTAAAATGATAATTGTAAACTGATCATTGATGCTTATTGAGTAAAGGCTTATAAATGAAGCACAATGCATGGCATGATGCAGTTTTGGATAGATTGGATTACTTGTATGCTTTGTCGAATCTATTTTTGTTTCAAATTTTGTAACAATATAGAAAATTGCGCTAGATTAACGTGGGATTTGGATTTGTGTCATCTGAGCTCTAAATCAAAAGTTACGAACGATGTAGTGCGGACATGTCAAGTTGATCGGCCCGTTAAAATTATCGTTCCAAACTGATCATTGATGCTCATTGAGTAACGGCTTATTAATGAAGCACAATGCAAGGCATGACGCCCTTTTTTATAGATTGGATTACTTGGATGCTTTGTCGAATATATTTTTGTCTTAAATTTTGTCACAATACAGAAAATTGAGGTAACTTAACGTGGGCTTAGGATTTGTTTCATCTGAGCTCTAAATCAAAAGTTACGGAGAATGTAGTGTGGACATGTCAAGTTGATCGGCCAGTTGAAATAATCATTCTTAACTGATCATTGGTGTTCATTGAGTACAGGCTTATTAATGAAGCACGATGCATAGAATGATGAAGTTTTGGATAGATTGGGTTACTTGGATGCTATGTCGAATCATTTATGTCTCAAATTTTGTCACAATGTAGAAAATTGAGCTAGATAAACGTGGGCTTTGGATTTGTGTCATTCTGAGTTCTAAATCCAAAGTTAGCGACGATTTAGTGCAGACATGTCAAGTTGATCGGCCAGTTAAAACAATCATTCTAAACTGATCATTTATGCTCATTGAGTAAAGGCTTATTAATAAAGAACAATGCATGGCAAGAGACAGTTTTGGATAGATTGGATTAGTTGGACGTTTTTTCGAATCTTTTTATGTTTCAAATTTTGTCACAACATAGAAAATGGAGCTATCTTAACGTGGGCATTAGATTCATGACATTCCGAGCTATAAATCAAAAGTTACAGATGATATAGTGAAGACATGCCAAGTTTATCGGTCAGTTAAAATGATCATTGTAAACTGATCATTGATGTTCATTGAGTAAAGGCTTATAAATGAAGCACAATGCATGGCATGACAAAGTTTTGGATAGATTGGATAACTTGGACGCTTTGTCGTATCTATTTCTGTCTCAAATTTTGTCAGAATATAGAAAATTGAGCTAGCTTAAAGTGGGATTTGGATTTGGGACATTCTAATCTCTTAATTTGAAATTATGGATGATTTAGTGCGGACATATCAAATTGATCGGCCAGTTAAAATGATCATTCTAAACTGATCATTGATGCTCATTTCAAGTTGAACGCTATGTAGAATCATTTACTTGGACGCTATGTAGAATCATTTCAGTCTCAAAGTTAGGCAAGATATAGAAAATTGAGCTAGTTTAACGTGTGCTTTGGATTTGTGCCATTCTGAGTTCTAAATCCAAAGTTATCGACGATTTAGTGTAGACATGTCAAGTTGATCGGCCAGTTAAAAGAATCATTCTAAACTGATCATATATGATCATGGAAAAAAGGCTTATTAATACAGTACAATGCATGGCAACTAGCAGCTTTGGATAGATTGGATTACTTCGACGTTTTTTCGAATCCATTTATGTATCAAATTTTGTCACAATACAGAAAATTGAGCTAGCTTAACGTCGGCATTGTGTTCGTGTCATTCTGAGTTATAAATCAAAAGTGACGAACGATATAGTGAAGGCATGTCAAGTTTATCGGTCAGTGAAAATGATTATTGTAAACAGATCATTGATGCTCATTGAGTAAAGGCTTATAAATGAAGCACAATGCATGGCATGATGAAGTTTTGGATAGATTGGATAACTTGGATGCTTTGTCGTATCTATTTCTGTCTCAAATTTTATCACAATATAGAAAATTGAGCTAGCTTAGCGTGGGATTTGGAGTTGTGTCATTCTAAGCTCTTAATCTAAAGTTATGGACGATTTAGTGCGGACATATCAAGTTGATCGGCCAGTTAAAATGATCATTCTAAACTGATCATTGATGCTCATTGAGTAACGGCTTATTAATGAAGCACAATGCAAGACATGACGCTGTTTTGGATAGATTAGATTACTTGGACGCTTTGTCGAATCATTTCTATCTCAAATTTGGTCACAATATAGAAAATTGAGCGAGTTTAACGTGGGCTTTGGATTTGTGTCATTCTGAGTTCTAAATTGAAAGTCACGGACGATTTAGTGCAGAAATGTCAAGTTGATCGGCCAGTTAAAATAATCATTCTAAATTGATCATTTATGCTCATTGAGTAAAGGCTTATTAATAAAGTACAATGCATGGCAAGACACAATTTTTGATAGATTGGATTACTTGGACGTTTTGTCGAATCTATTTATGTCTCAAAATTTTTCACAATATAGAAAATTGAGCAAGCTTAACATGGGCATTGGATTCGTGTCATTTTGAGCTATAAATCAAAAGTTACGGACAATATAGTGAAGACATGTCAAGTTTATCGGTCAGTTAAAATGATCATTATAAATTGATCATTGATACTCATTGAGTAAAGGCTTATAAATGAAACACAATGTATGACATGATGCAGTTTTGATAGATTGGATTACTTGGACACTTTGTCGAATCTATTTTTGTTTCAAATTTTGTAACAATATAGATAATTGCTCTAGATTAACGTGAGCTTCGGATTTCTGTCATCTGAGATCTGAATCAAAAGTTACGAAAGATGTAGTGCGGACATGTCAAGTTGATCGGCCAGTTAAAATAATCATTCTTAATTGATCATTCGTGCTCATTGAGTACAAGCTTATAAATGAAGCAAAAGGCATGGCATGATGAAATTTTGGATAGATTGGATAACTTGTACACTTTGTCGTATCTATATTGTCTGATATTTTATCACAATATAGAAAATTGAGCTAACTTAACGTGGAATTTGGATTTGTGTCATTCTAAGCACTAAATCAAAAGTTATGGACGATTGAATGCGGACATGTCAAGTTGATCGACCTGTTAAAACAATCATTCTAAACTGATCATTGATGCTCATTGAGTAAAGGCTTATTAATAAAGCACAATACATGGCAAGACATAGTTTTGGATAGATTGGATAACTTGGACGCCTTGTCGTATCTATTTCTGTCTCAAATTTAGTCACAATATTGAAAATTGAGCCAGCTTATCGTGTGCTTTGGATTTATGTCATTCTAAGCATTAAATCAAAAGTTATGCACGATTTAGTGTGTACATGTCAGGTTGATTGGGCTGTTAAAATTATCAATCTAAACTGATCATTTATGCTCATTGATTAACGGCTTCTAAATGATCACAATGTAAGCCATGAGGCATTTTTGGATAGATTGGATTACTGGTACGCTTTATCGAATCATTTCTGTCTCAAATTTTGTCACAATATAGAAAATTCAGCTAACTTAACGTGGGCTTTGGATTTGTGTCATTCTGAGTTCTATATCCAAATTTTCAGACGATTTATTGCAGAGACGTCAAGGTGATCGGCAAGTTAAAACAATCATTCTAAACTTATCATTGATGCTGGTTGAGTAAAGGCTTATTAATAAAGCACAATACATGGCAGGCCGCAGTTTGGGATAGTTTGATTACGTGGACGCTTAGTCAAATCTATTTCCATCTCAAATTTTGTAACAATATAGAAAATTGAGCTAGGTTAACGTAGGTATTAGATTTGTGTCATTTTTAGCTATAAATCAGAAGTTACGGATGATATAGTGAAGACATGTCAAGTTGATCGGCCAGTTAAATCATTCATGCTGATTGAGTAAAGGTTTATAAATGAAGCACAATGCATGGCATGACGCAGTTTTGGATAGATTTGATTACTTGGGCGCTTTGTCGAATCTATTTCTGTCTCAAATTTTGCCAAAATATAGAAAATTGAGCTTAACATGGGGTTTGGATTTGTGTCATCTGAGCTCTAAATCAAAAGTTACAGACAATGTAGTGCAGACATGTCAAGTTGATCGGCCAATTAAAATAATTATTATTAATTGATCATTGCTGCTCATTGATTAGAGGCTTATAAATGGAGCACAAGTCATGGCATGACGAAGTTTTTGATAGATTGGATAACTTGGATGTTTTTTCGAATCCATTTATGTATCAAATTTTTGTCATAGTATAGAGAAATGAGCTAGCTTAACGTGGGTATTGTTTTCGTGTCATTCTGAGCTATAAATCAAAAGTGACGGACGATATAGTGAAGGCATGTCAAGTTTATTGGTCAGTTAAAATGATCATTCTTAACTAATCATTGGTGCTCATTGAGTAGAGGCTTATAAATGAAGCACAATGCATGGCATGATGAAGTTTTGGATAGATTGGATAACTTGGACGCTTTGTTGTATCTATTTCTATCTCAAATTTTGTCACAAAATAGAAAATTGAGCTAGCTTAACGTGGTCTTTGGATTTGTGTCATCTGAGCTCTAAATCAAAAGTTATGGACGATGTAGTACAGACATGTCAAGTTGATCGCCGAGTTAAAATGATAATTATAAACTGATCATTGGTGCTCATTGAGTAGAGGCTTATAAATGAAGCACAATGCATGGCAAGACTCATTTTTGGATAGATTGGATTACTTGACGCTTTTTCTTATATATTTCTATCTCAAATTTGGTCACAATATAGAAAATTGAGCAAGCTTAACGTGGGCTTTGGATTTCTGTCATATGAGCTCTAAATAAAAAGTTACGTACGATTTAGTACAGACATGTCAGGTTGATCGACCAGTTAAAATGATCAATCTTAACTGATCATTGGTGCTCATTGAGTAAAGGCTTATAAATGAAGAAAAATGCATAGCATGAAGAAGTTTTGGATAGATTGGATAACTTGGACAAATCTATTTCTATCTCAAATTTTGACACAATATAGAAAATTGAGCTAGCTTAACGTGGACTTTATATTTGTGTCATTCTAAGCTCTAAATCAAAAGTTATGAACGATTTAGTGCAGACATGTCGAGTTGATTGTGCTCATGAACGATTTAGTGCGGACATGTCAAAAGTTATGAACGATCGTTCTAAACTGATCATTGGTGCTCATTGTGTAGAGGCTTATACATGAAGCACAATACATGGCAAGACGCAGTTTTTTGATAGATTGGAATACTTGGATGCTTTGTCGTATCTATTTTTGTCTCAAATTTTATCACAATATTGAAAATTGAGCAAGCTTAACGTGGGCTTTAGATTTATGTCATTCTAAGTTCTAAATCAAAAGTTATGGACGATTTAGTGCGGATATGTCAAGTTGATAGGCCAGGTTAAATGATCATTCTAAACTGATCATTGATGCTCAATGAGTAACCACTTTTAAATGAAGCACAATGCAAGGAATTATGCAGATTTGGATAGATTGGATTACTTGCACGCTTTGCCGAATCTATTTTTGTCTCAAATTTTGTCAAAATATAGAAAATTGAGCTAGCTTAACGTGGGCTTTGGATTTGTGTCATTCTTAGTTTTAAATCTAAATTTATGCACGATTTAGTATACACATGTAAAGTTGATCGGCCAGTTAAACAATCATTCTAAACTGATCATTGATGCTCATCGAGTAAAGGCTTATTAATAAAATACAATACATGGCAAGACGCAGTTTTTGATAGATTGGATTACGTGGACGCTTAGTCGAATCTATTTCTGTCTCAAATTTTTTCAGAATATAGAAAATTGAGTTTGCTTAATGTGGGCATTAGATTTGTGTCATTCTTAGCTAAAAATCAAAAGTTATGGACAATATAGTAAAGACATGTCAACTTGATCGGCCAATTAAAATGATCATTGTAAACTGATCATTGATGCTCATTGAGTAGAGGCTTATTAATGAAGCCCAATGCATGGCATGACAAAGTTTTGGATAGATTGGATAGATTGGATAACTTGTCGTATTTATTTCTATCTCAAATTTTGTAACAATATAGAAATTGAGCTAGCTTAATGTGGGCATTAGATTCGTGTCATTCTGAACTATAAATCAAAAGATACGGACAATATAGTGAAGACATTTGAAGTCTATCAGCCAGTTAAAATGATCATTCTAAACTGATCATTGATGCTCATTGAGTAAACGCTTATAAATGAAGAACAATGCATTGCATGACGGAGTTTTGTATTGATTGGATTACATGGAGGCTTTATCGAATATATATATCTATCTCAAATTTTGTCAAAATATAGAAAATTGAGCTAGCTTAACGTGGGCTTTAACTTTGTGTCATCTGAGGTCTAAATCAAAAGTTACAGACGATTTAATGAAGACATGTCAAGTTGATCGGGCAGTTAAAATGATCATTCTTAACTGATCATTGGTGCTCATTGAGTAGAGGCTTATAAATGAATCACAATGCATGACGAAGTTTTGGATAGATTGGATAACTTGGACGTTTTATCGTACTATTTCATTCTTAAATTTTGTCACAATATGGACAATTGAGCTAGGTTAACGTGGGCATTGGATTTATGTAAGTCTAAGCTCTAAATCAAAAGTTATGGACGATTTAGTGCGGAAATTCCAAGTTGATCGGCCAGTTAAAATGCTCGTTGCAAACTGATCATTGTTGCTCATTGAGTAACGGCTTATAAATTAGGCACAATGCAAGGCATTATGCAGTTTTGGATAGATTGGATTACTTGGACGCTTTGTCGAATCATTTCTATATCAAATTTTGTCCCAATATAGAAAATTGAGCTAGGTTAACATGGCTTTTGGATTTGTGTCATATGAGCTATAGATAAAAAGTTACGTACGATTTATTGCAGACAGGTCAAGTTGATCGACCTGTTAAAATGATCATTCTTAACTGGTCATTGGTGCTCATTTAGTAGAGGCTTAGAAATGAAGCACAATGCATGGCATGACAAAGTTTTGGATAGATTGGATAACTTGGACGCTTTTTCTTATCTCTTTTTGTCTCAAATTTTGTCGCAATATAGAAAATTGAGCTAGCTTAACGTGGGATTTGGATTTGTATCAGTCTAAGCTCTAAATCAAAAGTTATGGACAATTTAGTGCGGACGTATCAAGTTGATCGTCCAGTTAAAATGATCATTCTAAACAGATCATTGATGCTCATTGAGTAACGGCTTTTAAATGAAGCACAATGCAAGGCATGACGCAATTTTCGATAGATTGGATTACTTGTTCACTTTGTCGAATCATTGGTATCGCAAATTTTGTCACAATATAAAAAATTGATCTAGCTTAACGTGGGCTTTGGATTTGTGTCATTCTGAGTTCTAAATTCAAAGTTACGGACGATTTAGTGCGGACATGTCAAGTTGATCGGCCAGTTAAAACAATTATTCTAAACCGATCATTGATGCTCATTGAGTAATGGCTTATTAATAAAGCATAATGCATGGCAAGACGCAGTTTTGGATAGATGGGATTACGTGGATGTTTAGCCAAATCTATTTCTGTCTCAAATTTTGTTACAATATAAAAAATTCAGCTAGCTTAACGTGGGCTTTAATTTTGTGCCATCTGTGCTCTAAATCAAAAGTTACGAACGATTTAGTGCAGACATGTCAAGTTGATCGTGCAGTTAAAATGATCATTCTTAACTGATCATTGTTGCTCATTGAGTAAAGGCTTATAAATGAAGCAATGTATGGCATGACGAATTTTTGGATAGATTGGATAACTTGGATGCTTTGTCGTATCCATTTCTGTCTCAAATTTTGTCACAATATATAAAATTGAGCTAGGTTAACGTGGGCTTTAGATTTGTGTCATTCTGAGCTCCAAATATAAAGTTACAGATGATTTAGTGCAAACATGTCAAGTTGATCAGCCAGTTAAAATGATCATTATAAACTGATCGTTGATACTCATTGAGTAAAGGCTTATAAATGAAGAACAATGCATGGCATGACGCAGGTTTGGATTGATTGGATTACTTGGACTCTTTGTCAAATCTATTTCTGTCTCAAGTTTTGTCACAATATAGAAAATTGAGCTAGCTTAACGTGGGCTTCGTTTGTATCATTCTGAGCTCTAAATAAAAAGTTACATACGATTTAGTGCGAACATGTCAAATTGATCGGCCAGTTAAAATGATCATTCTAAACTGATCATTGATGCTCATTGAGTAAAGGCTTATAAATGAATAACAAAGCATGGCATGACGTTGTTTTGGATAGATTGGATTACTTGGATTCTTTGTCGAATCTATTTTTGTCTCAAATTTTGTCACAATATAGAAAATTGAGCTAGCTTAACGTGGGCTTTGGATTTGTGTCATTCTTAGTTCTAAATCCAAAGTTATGGACGATTTAGTGCAGACATGTCAAGTTGATCGGCCAGTTAAAATAATCATTTAAAACTGAGGATTGATGCTCATAGAGTAAAGGCTTATTAATGAAGCACAATGCATGGCAAGACACACTTTTGGATAGATTATATTACTTGGACTCTTTGCCGAACCTGTTTTTGTCTCTAATTTTGTCACAATATAGAAAATTGGGATAGCTTAACGTGGGCTTTGGATTTGTTTCATTCTGAGCTCTAAATCCAAAGTAACGAATGATTGATTGCAGAAATGTCAAGTCGATCGGCCAGTTAAAATTCTCATTCTAAACTGATCATTGATGCTCATTGAGTAAAGGCTTATAAATAAAGCACTATGCATGGGATGACGCAGTTGTGGATAGATTGGATAACTTAGACGCTTTGTCGTATCCATTTTTGTCTCAAATTTTGTCACAATATAGAAAATTGAGCTAGGTTAATGTGGACTTTGTATTTGTGTCATTAGAAGCTTTAAATCAAACGTTATGAACGATTTAGTGCGGACATGTCAAGTAACGCTCAGTTAAAATGATCATTCTAAACTGATCATTGATGCTCATTCAATAACGGATTTTAAATGACGCAGTTTTGGATATATGGGATTACCTGTATGCTTAGTCGAATCTAGTTATGTCTAAAATTTTGTCATAATATAGAAAATTGAGATAGCTTAAAGTGGGCATTAGATTCGTGATAAATCAAAATTTATGGACGGGTAAAGACATATCAAGTTGATCGGCCAGTTAAAGTGATCATTCTAAACTGATCATTGATCCTCATTGAGTAAAGGCTTATTAATAAAGCATAATGCATGGCAAGATGCAGTTTTAGATAGATTGGATTATGTAGATGCTTAGTCGAGTCTATTTCTGTCTCAAATATTGTCACAATATAGAAAATTGAGCTTGCTTAACGTGGGTATTCGATTCGTGTTATTCTGAGCTATAAATCAAACGTTATGGACGATATAGTGAAGACATGTCAAGGTTATGGGCCAGATAAAATGATCATTCTAAACTGATCATTGATGCTCATTGAGTAAAGGCTGATAAATGAAGCATGATGCATGGCATGAAGCAGTTTTGGAGAGATTGGATTACTTGGACGCTTTGTCGAATCTATTTCGGTCTCAAATTTTGTCACAATATAGAATATTGAGCTAGCGTAACGTGGGCTTTGGATTTGTGTCATCTAAGCTCTAAATCAAAAGTTACGGACGATTTAGTGCGGACATGTCAAGTTGATCGGCCAGTTAAAATGATCGTTCTATACTGATCATTGGTGCTCATTAAGTAGAGGCTTATAAATGAAGCACAATGCATGGCAAGACGCAGTTTTGGATAGATTGGAATACTTGTATGCTTTGTCGTATCTATTTTTGTCTCAAATTTTGTCACAATATTGAAAATTGAGCAAGCTTAACGTGGGCTGTAGATTTATGTCATTCTAAGTTCTAAATCAAAAGTTATGGACGATTTAGTGCGGATATGTCAAGTTGATAGGCCAGGTTAAATGATCATTCTAAACTGATCATTGATGCTCAATGAGTAACCACTTTTAAATGAAGCACAATGCAGGGTATTACGCAGATTTGGATAGATTGGATTACTTGCACGCTTTGCCGAATCTATTTCTGTCTCAAATTTTGTCAAAATATAGAAAATTGAGCTACCTTAACGTGGGCTTTGGATTTGTGTCATTCTTAGTTCTAAATCCAAAGTTATGGATGATTTAGTGCAGACATGTCAAGTTGATCGGCCAGTTAAAATAATCATTTAAAACTGAGGATTGATGGTCATAGAGTAAAGGCTTATTAAAGAAGCACAATGCATGGCAAGACACACTTTTTGATAGATTATATTACTTGGACTCTTTGCCTAACCTGTTTTTGTCTCAAATTTTGTCACAATATAGAAAATTGGGATAGCTTAACGTGGGCTTTGGATTTGTTTCATTCTGAGCTCTAAATCCAAAGTAATGAATGATTTAGTGCAGAAATGTCAAGTTGATCGGCCAGTTAAAATTCTCATTCTAAACTGATCACTGATGCTCATTGAGTAAAGGTTTATAAATAAAGCACTATGCATGGCATGACGCAGTTGTGGATAGATTGGATAACTTGGACGCTTTGTCGTATCCATTTTTGTCTCAAATTTTGTCACAATATAGAAAATTGAGCTAGGTTAATGTGGACTTTGGATTTGTGTCATTATAAGCTCTAAATCAAACCTTATGAACGATTTAGTGCGGACATGTCAAGTATCGCTCAGTTAAAATGATCATTCTAAACTGATCATTGATGCTCATTCAATAACGGCTTTTAAATGACACAGTTTTGGATATATGGGATTACCTGTATGCTTAGTCGAATCTATTTATGTCTCAAATTTTGTCATAATATAGAAAATTGAGATAGCTTAAAGTGGGCATTAGATTCATGATAAATCAAAAGTTATGGACGATATAGTAAAGACATGTCAAGTTGATTGGCCAGTTAAAATGATCATTCTAAACTGATCATTGATCCTCATTGAGTAAAGGCTTATTAATAAAGAATAATGCATGGCAAGAGGCAGTTTTAGTAGATTGGATTATGTAGATGCTTAGTCGAGTCTATTTCTGTCTCAAATTTTGTCACAAAATATAGAAAATTGAGCTTGCTTAACGTGGATATTAGATTCGTGTTATTCTGAGCTATAAATCAAACGTTATGGACGATATAGTGAAGACATGTCAAGGTTATGGGCCAGTTAAAATGATCATTCTAAACTGATCATTGATGCTCATTGAGTAAAGGCTTATAAATGAAGCATGATGCATGGCATGAAGCAGTTTTGGAGAGATTGGATTACTTGGACGCTTTGTCGAATCTATTTCGGTCTCAAATTTTGTCACAATATAGAATATTAAGCTAGCGTAACGTGGGCTTTGGATTTGTGTCATCTAAGCTCTAAATCAAAAGTTACGGACAATTTAGTGCGGACATGTCAAGTTGATCGGCCAGTTAAAATGATCGTTCTAAACTGATCATCGGTGCTCATTGAGTAGAGGCTTATACATGAAGCACAATGCATGGCAAGACGCAGTTTTTGATAGATTGGAATACTAGGATGCTTGGTCGTATCTATTTTTGTCTCAAATTTTGTCACAATATTGAAAATTGAGCAAGCTTAACGTGGGCTTTAGATTTATGTCATTCTAAGTTCTAAATCAAAAGTTATTGACGATTTAGTGCGGATATGTCAAGTTGATAGGCCAGGTTAAATGATCATTCTAAACTGATCATTGATGCTCAATGAGTGACCACTTTTAAATGAAGCACAATGCAAGGCATTACGCAGATTTGGATAGATTGGATTACTTGCACGATTTGCCGAATCTACTTCTGTCTCAAATATTGTCAAAATATAGAGAATTGAGCTAGCTTAACGTGGGTTTTGGATTTGTATCAATCTAAGCTCTAAATCAAAAGTTATGGACGATTTAGTGCGGACATGTCAAGTTGATCGGACATTTAAAACAATCATTCTAAACTGATCATTGATGCTCATTGAGTAATGGCATTGAAATGAAGCACAATGCAAAGCATGACGCAATTTTCGATAGATTGGATTACTTAGAGGCTTTTTCGAATCTATTTCTGTCTCAAATATTGTCAAAATAAAGAAAATTGAGCTAGCTTAACGTGGGCTTTAAATTTGTGTCGAGCTATAAATCAAAAGTTACGCACGATTTAGTGCAGACATTGATAGGCCAGTTAAAATGATTACTCTTAACTGATCATTGGTGCTCATTGAGTAGAGGCTTATAAATGAAGCACAATGCAAGCCATAACGCAGTTTTGGATAGATTGGATTACTTGAATCGTTTCTGTCTCATATTTTGTCACAATATAGAAAATTGAGCTAACTTAACGTGGGCTTTGGATTTGTGTTATTCTGAGTTCTATATCCAAAGTTACGGATGATTTATTGGAGATATGTCCAATTGATCGGCCAGTAAAAACAATCATTTTAAACTGATCATCGATGCTCATTGAGTAAAGGCTTATAAATAAAGCATAATGCATGGCAAGACGCAGTTTTGGATAGATTGGATTACGGGGATGCTAGTCGAGTCTATTTCTGTCTCAAATTTTGTCACAATTTAGAAAATTGAGCTAGCTTAACGTGGGCATTAGATTCGTGTCATTTTGTGCTATAAATCAAACATTACGGGCGATATAGTGAAGACATGTCAAGGTTATGGGCCAGTTAAAATGATCATTCTAAACTGATCATTGATTCTCATTGAGTAAAGGCTTATAAATGAAGCACGATGCATGGCATGAAGCAGTTTTGGATAGATTGGATTACTTGGACACTTTGTCGAATCTTTTTTGGTCTCAAATTTTGTCACAATATAGAATATTGAGCTAGCGTAACGTGGGCTTCGGATTTGTGTCATCTAAGCTCTAAATCAAAAGTTACGGACGATTTAGTGCGGACATGTCAAGTTGATCGGCCAGTTAAAATGATCGTTTTAAACTGATCATTGGTGCTCATTGAGTAGAGGCTTATAAATGAAGCACAATGCATGGCAAGACGCAGTTTTGAATAGATTGGAATACTTGGATGCTTTGTCGTATAAATTTTTGTCTCAAATTTTGTCACAATATAGAAAATTGAGCTAGCTTAACGTGGGCTTTAGATTTATGTCATTCTAAGTTCTAAATCAAAACTTATGGACGATTTAGTGCGGATATGTCAAGTTGATAGGCCAGGTTAAATGATCATTCTAAACTGATCATTGATGCTCATTGAGTAACCACTTTTAAATGAAGCACAATGCAAGGCATTACGCAGTTTGGAATAGATTGGATTACTTGCACGCTTTGCCGAATCTATTTATGTCTCAAATTTTGTCAAAATATAGAAAATTGAGCTAGCTTAACGTGGGTTTTGGATTTGTATCAGTCTAAGCTCTAAATCAAAAGTTATGGACGATTTAGTGCGGACATGTCAAGTTGATCGGACATTTAAAACCATCATTCTAAACTGATCATTGATTCTCATTGAGTAATGGCTTTGAAATGAAGCACAATGCAAGGCATGATGCAGTTGTGGATAGATTGGATAACTGGGATTGTCGTATCCATTTCTGTCTCAAACTTTGTCACAATATAGAAAATTGAGCTAGGTTAACGTGGACTTTGGGTTTGTGTCATTCTAAGCTCTAAATCAAGCGTTATGAACGATTTAGTGCGGACATGTCAAGGATCGCCCAGTTAAAATGATCATTCTAAACTGATCATTGATGCTCTTTCAATAACGGCTTTTAAATGACGGAGTTTTGGATAGATTGGATTACCTGTAGGCTTAGTTGAATCTATTTCTGTCTCAAATTTTGTCATAATATAGAAAATTGAGATAGCTTAAAGTGGGCATTAGATTCGTGATAAATCAAAAGTTATGGACGATATAGTGAAGACATATCAAGCTGATCGGCCAATTAAAATGATCATTCTAAACTGATCATTGATCCTCATTGAGTAAAGGCTTATAAATGAAGCACAATGCACGACATGATGTAGTTTTGCATATATTGGATTACTTGGACGCTTTTTCGAATCTATTTCTGTCTCAAATATTGTCAAAATATGGAAAATTGAGTTAGCTTAACGTGGGCTTTAAATTTGTGTCAAGCTATAAATCAAAAGTTACGCACGATTTAGTGCAGACATTGATCGGCCAGTTAAAATGATCATTCTTAACTGATCATAGGTGCTCATTGAGTAGAGGCTTATAAATGAAGCACAATGCAAGCATAACGCAGTTTTGGATAGATTGGATTACTTGAATCGTTTCTGTCTCATATTTTGTCACAATATAGAAAATTGAGCTAACTTAACGTGGGCTTTGGATTTGTTTTATTCTGAGTTCTATATCCAAGGTTACAGACGATTTATTGGAGATATGTCAAGTTGATCGGCCAGTAAAAACAATCATTTTAAACTGATCATTGATGCTCATTGAGTAAAGGCTTATTAATAAAGCATAATACATGGCAAGACGCAGTTTTGGATAGATTGGATTACGTGGATGCTTAGTTGAGTCTATTTCTGTCTCAAATTTTGTAACAAAATATAGAAAATTGAGCTAGCTTAACGTGGGCATTAGATTCGTGTCATTTTTGAGCTATAAATCAAATGTTACGGACGATATAGTGAAGACATGTCAAGGTTATGGGCCAGTTAAAATGATCATTCTAAACTGATCATTGATGCTCATTGAGTAAAGGCTTATAAATGAAGCACGATGCATGGCATGAAGCAGTTTTGGATAGATTGGATTACCTGGACGCTTTGTTGAATCTAATTTCGGTCTCAAATTTTGTCACAATATAGAATATTGAGCTAGCGGCTCGTGGGCTTTGAATTTGTGTCATCTAAGCTCTAAATCAAAAGTTACGTACGATTTAGTGCGGACATGTCAAGTTGATCGGCCAGTTAAAATGATCGTTCTAAACTGATCATTGGTGCTCATTGAGTAGAGGCTTATAAATGAAGCAAAATGCATGGCAAGACGCAGTTTTGGATAGATTGGAATACTTGGATGCTTTGTCGTATCTATTTCTGTCTCAAATTTTGTCACAATATAGAAAATTGAGCAAGCTTAACGTGGGCTTTAGACTTATGTCATTCTAAGTTCTAAATCAAAAGTTATGGACGATTTAGTGCGGATATGTCAAGTTGATAGGCCAGGTTAAATGATCATTCTAAACTGATCATTGATGCTCATTGAGTAACCACTTTTAAATGAAGCACAATGCAAGGCATTACGCAGTTTTGGATAGATTGGATTACTTGCACGCTTTGCCGAATCTATTTCTATCTCAAATTTTGTCAAAATATAGAAAATTGAGCTAGCTTAACGTGGGTTTTGGATTTGTATCAGTCTAAGCTCTAAATCAAAAGTTATGGACGATTTAGTGCGGACATGTCAAGTTGATCGGACATTTAAAACAATCATTCTAAACTGATCATTGATTCTCATTGAGTAATGGCTTTGAAATGAAGCACAATGCAAGGCATGACGTAATTTTCGATAGATTGGATTACTTAGACGCTTTTTGAATCTATTTCTATTTAAAATTTTGACACAATATAGAAAATTGAGCTAGCTTAACGTGTGCATTAGATTCGTGTCATTCTGAGCTACAAATCAAAAGATACGGACGATATAGTGAAGACATGTTAAGTTGATCGGCCAGTTAAAATGATCATTCTAAAATGAACATTGATGCTCATTAAGTAAAGGCTTATAAATGAAGAGCAATGCCAGGCATGACGCAATTTTGGATAGATTGGATAACTTGGACGTTTTGTCGTACTAATTCAGTCTTAGATTTTGTCACAATATGGAAAATTGAGCTAGGTTAACGTGGGCTTTTGATTTATGTAAGTCTAAGCTCTAAATCAAAAGTTATGGACGATTTAGTGAGGAAATTCCAAGTTGCTCGGCCAGTTAAAATGACCGTTGTAAACTGATCATTGTTGCTCATTGAGTAACGGCTTATAAATTAAGCACAATGCAAGGCATGACGCAGTTTTGGATAGATTGGATTACTTGGACGCTTTGTCGAATCATTTCTATACCAAATTTTGTCCCAATATAGAAAATTGAGCTAGGTTAACGTGGCTTTTGGATTTGTGTCATATGAGCTCTAGATAAAAAGTTACGTACGATTTATTGCAGACATGTCAAGTAGATCTACCAGTTAAAATGATCATTCTTAATCTGATCATTGGTGCTCATTTAGTAGAGGCTTATAAATGAAGCACAATGCATGGCATGACAAAGTTTTGGATAGATTGGATAACTTGGACACTTTTTTTATCTCTTTTTGTCTCAAATTTTGTCGCAATACAGAAAATTGAGCTAGCTTAACGTGGGATTTGGATTTGTATCGGTCTAAGCTTTAAATCAAAAGTTATGGACGATTTAGTTTGGACGTGTCAAGTTCATCGTCCAGTTAAAATGATCATTCTAAACTGATCATTGATGCTCATTGAGTAACGGCTTTTAAATGAAGCACAATGCAAGGCATGACACAAGTTTTTGATAGATTGGATTACTTGTTCGCTTTGTCGAAACATTGCTATCGCAAATTTTGTCACAAAATAAAAAATTGAGCTAGCTTAACGTGGGCTTTGGATTTGTGTCATTCTGAGTTCTAAATCCAAAGTTACAGACGATTTAGTGCGGACATGTCAAGTTGATCGGCCAGTTAAAATAATCATTCTAAACCGATCATTGATGCTCATTGAGTAAAGGCTTACTAATAACGCATAATGCATGGCAAGACGCAGTTTTGGATAGATGGGATTACGTTAATGCTTAGCCGAATCTATTTCTGTCTCAAATTTTGTTACAATATAAAAAAATTGAGCTACCTTAACGTAGGCTTTAAATTTGTGTCATATGTGCTCTAAATCAAAAGTTACGAATGATTTAGTGCAGACATGTCAAGTTGATCGTGCAGTTAAAATGATCATTCTTAACTGATCATTGTTGCTCATTGAGTAAAGGCTTATAAATCAAGAAATGTATGGCATGATGAAGTTTTGGATAGATTGGATAACTTGGACGCTTTGTCGTATCCATTTCTGTCTCAAATTTTGTCACAATATAGAAAATTGAGCTAGGTTAACGTGGGCTTTGGATTTGTGTCATTCTGAGCTCCAAATATAAAGTTACAAATGATTTAGTGCAAACATGTCAAGTTGATTGGCCAGTTAAAATGATCATTATAAACTGATCATTGATTCTCATTCAGTAAATGCTTATAAATGAAGAACAATGCATGGCATGATGCAGTTTTGGATTGATTGGATTACTTGGACTCTTTGTAAAATCTATTTCTGTCTCAAATTTTGTCACAATATAGAAAATTGAGCTAGCTTAACGTGGGCTTTGGATTTGTGTCATTCTGAGCTCTAAACAAAAACTTACATACGATTTAGTGCATAATTGTCAAGTTTATCGGCCAGTTAAAATTCTCATTCTAAACTGATCATTGATGCTCATTCAGTAAAGGCTTATAAATAAAGCACTATGCATGGCATGACGCAGTTGTGGATAGATTGGATAACTGGGATTGTCGTATCCATTTCTGTCTCAAATTTTGTCACAATATAGAAAATTGAGCTAGGTTAACGTGGACTTTGGGTTTGTGTCATTCTAAGCTCTAAATCAAACGTTATGAACGATTTAGTGCAGACATGTCAAGGATCGCCCAGTTAAAATGATCATTCTAAACTGATCATTGATGCTCTTTCAATAACGGCTTTTAAATGACAGAGTTTTGGATAGATTGGATTACTTGTATGCTTAGTCGAATCTATTTCTGTCTCAAATTTTGTCAGAATATAGAAAATTGAGATAGCTTAAAGTGGGCATTAGATTCATGATAAATCAAAAGTGATGGACGATATAGTGAAGTCATATCAAGTTTATCGGCCATTTAATATGATCATTCTAAACTGATCATTGATCCTCATTGAGTAAAGGCTCATAAATAAAGCACAATGCATGACATGACGCAGTTTTGCATATATTGGATTACTTGGACACTTTTTCGAATCTATTTCTGTCTCAAATATTGTCAAAATATAGAAAATTGAGCTAGCTTAACGTGGGCTTTAAATTTGTGTCGAGCTATAAATCAAAAGTTACGCACGATTTAGTGCAGACATTGATCGGCCAGTTAAAATGATCATTCTTAACTGATCATTGGTGCTCATTGAGTAGAAGCTTATAAATGAAGCACAACGCAAGCATAACACAGTTTTGGATAGATTGGATTACTTGAATCGTTTCTGTCTCATATTTTGTCACAATATAGAAAATTGAGCTAACTTAACGTGGGCTTTGGATTTGTGTTATTCTGAGTTCTATATCCAAGGTTACGGACGATTTATTGGAGATAAGTCAAGTTGATCGGCCAGTAAAAACAATCATTTTAAACTGATCATTGATACTCATTGAGTAAAGGCTTATTAATAAAACATAATGCATGGCAAGACGAAGTTTTGGATAGATTGGATTACGTGGATGCTTAGTCGAGTCTATTTCTGTCTCAAATTTTGTCACAATATAGAAAATTGAGCTAGCTTAACGTGGGCTTTAGATTTATGTCATTTTAAGTTCTAAATCAAAAGTTATGGACGATTCTGTGCGGATATGTCAAGTTGATAGGCCAGGTTAAATGAGCATTGTAAACTGATCATTGATGCTCATTGAGTTACCACTTTTAAATGAAGCACAATGCAAGGCATTACGCAGTTTTGGATAGATTGGATTACTTGCACGCTTTGCCGAATCTAGTTCTGTCTCAAATTCTGTAAAAATATATAAAATTGAGCTAGCTTAACGTGGGTTTTGGATTTGTATAAGTCTAAGCTCTAAATCAAAAGTTATGGACGATTTAGTGCGGACATGTCAAGTTGATCAGACAATTAAAACAATCATTGTAAACTGATCATTGATGCTCATTGAGTAATGGCTTTGAAATGAAGCACAATGCAAGGCATGATGCAATTTTCGATAGATTGGATTACTTAGACGTTTTACGAATCTATTTATGTTTAAAATTTTGTCACAATATAGAAAATTGAGCTAGCTTAACGTGTGCATTAGATTCGTGTCATTCTGAGCTATAAATCAAAAGATACGGACGATATAGTGAAGACATGTTAAGTTGATCGGCTAGTTAAAATGATCATTCTGAAATGAATATTGATGCTCATTAAGTAAAGGCTTATAAATGAAGAGCAATGCCAGGCATGACGCAATTTTGGATAGATTACATTACTTGGACGCTTTGTCGAATCTATTTCTGTCTCAAATTTTGTCAAAATATAGAAAATTGAGCTAGCTTAACGTGGGTTTTAACTTTGTGTCATCTTAGCTCTAAATCAAAAGTTACGGACGATTTAGTGTAGACATGTCAAGTTGATCGGCCAGTTAAGACGATCATTCTTAATTGATCATGGGTGCTCATTGAGTAGAGGTTTATAAATGAAGCACAATGCATGGCATGACATGGCAATTTTGGATAGATTGGATTACTTCGACGCTTTGTCGAATCTATTTCGATCTCAAATTTTGTCAAAATATAGAAAATTGAGCTAGCTTAACGTGGGTTTTAACTTTGTGTCATCTGAGCTCTAAAACAAAAGTTACAGACGTTTTAGTGTAGACATGTCAAGTTGATCGGCCAGTTAAGACGATCATTCTTAACTGATCATTGATGCTCATTGAGTTGAGGTTTATAAATGAAGCACAATGCATGGCATGACAAAATTTTGGATAGATTGGATAACTTGGACGCTCTGTCGTATCTACTTCAGTCTTAAATATTGTCACAATATAGAAAATTGAGATAGGTTAACGTGGGCTTTGGATTTGTATCAGTCTAAGCTCTAGATCAAAAGTTATGGGTGATTTAGTGCGGAAATGTCAAGTTGATCGGCCAGTTAAAATGATCATTATAAACTTATCATTGATGCTCATTGAGTAACGGCAATTTTCAATAGATTGGATTACTTGGACGCTTTGTCGAATCATTTCTATCTCAAATTTTGTCACAATATAGAAAATTGAGCTAGCTTAATGTGGGCTTTGGATTTGTGTCATTCTGATTTCAAAGTCCAAAGTTGCGGACGATTTCGTGCAGACATGTCAAGTTTATCGGCCAGTTAAAACAATCATTCTAAACGGATCATTGGTGCTCATTGAGTAAAGGCTTATTAATAAAGCACAATGCATAGCAAGACGCAGTTTTGAATAGACTGGATTACGTGGATGCTTAGTTGGATCTATTTCAGTCTCAAATTTTGGGAGAATATAGAAAATTGAGCTAGATTAACGTGGGCTTTAAATTTGTGTCATCTGAGCTCTAAATCAAAAATTACGGACGATTTAGTGCAGACATGTCATATTGATCGGCCAGTTAAAATGATCACTCTTAACTGATCATTGGTGCTCATTGAGTAGAGGCTTATAAATGAAGCACAATGCATGCCACGACGAAGTTTTGGATAGACTGGATAACTTGGACGCATTGTCATATCTATTTTTGTCTCAAATTTTGTCACAATATAGAAAATTGAGCTAGTTTAACGTGGGATTTTGATTTTTTTCATTCTAAGATCTAAATCTAAAGTTATGGACGATTTAGTGCAAACATGTCAAATTGATCAGCCAGTTAAAATAATCATACGAAACTGATCATTGATGCTTATTGAGAAAAGGCTTAATAATGAAGCACAATGCATGCAAGACGCAGGTTTGGATTGGTTGGATAACTCGGACACTTTGTCGTATCTCTTTCTTTCTCAAATTTTGTCACAATATAGAAAATTGGGCTAGCTTAACGTGGGTATTGTATTCGTGTCATTGTAAGCTATTTAAATCAAAAATTATGGATGATATAGTGCAGACATGTCAATTTGATCGCCTAGTTAAAATGATCATTCTAAACTGATCATTGATGCTCATTGAGTAAAGGAAATGAAGCCCAATGCATGGCGTGACGCAGTTTTGGATATATTGTATTACTTGGACGATTTGTCGAATCTATATCAGTCTCTAATTCTGTCACAATATAGAAAACTATGCTAGCTTAATGTACGCTTTGGATTTGTGTCATTTTGAGCTCTAAATAAAAAGTTACGGACGATTTAGTGCAAACATGTCAAGTTGATCGGACAGTTAAAATGATCATTCTAAACTGATCATTGATGCTCATTGAGTAAAGGTTATAAATGAAGAACAATGCATGGCATGATGCAGTTTTGGATAAATTGGATTACTTAGATGATTTGTTGAATATATTTCTGTCTCAAATTTTGTCACAATATAGAAAATTGAGCTAACTTAATGTTGGCTTTGGATTTGTGTCATTCTAAGCTCTAAATCAAGAGTTGTGGATAATTTAGTGTAGACATGTCAAGTTGATCGGCCAGTTAAAATGATCATTCTATACTGATCATTGATGCTCATTGAGTAACGGCTTATAAATGAAACACAATGCAAGGCGTGATGCAGTTTTGGATAGATTAGATTACTTGGATGCTATGTCGAATCTATTTATTTCTCAAATGTTGTCACAATATAGAAAATTGTGCTAGCTTAACGTGTCTTTGGATTTGTGTCATCCTAACCTCTAAATACAAAGTTACTGACAATTTAGTGCGGATGTCTCAAGTTGATCAGCCAGTTAAAATTATCAATCTAAACTGATCATTGATGCTCATTGAGTAGCGGCCTTTAAATGAAGCACAATGCAAGGCATGACGCAATGTTCGATAGTTGGATTACTTGGACGCTTTGTCGAATCATTGCTATCGAAAATTTTGTCACAATATAAAAAATTGAGCTAGCTTAACGTGCGCTTTGGATTTGTGTCCTTCTGAGTTCTAAATCCAAAGTTACAGACGATTTAGAGCGGACATGTCAAATTTATCGGCCAGTTAAAACAATTATTATAAACCGATCATTGATGCTCATTGAGTAAAGGCTTATTAATAAAGCATAATGCATGGCAACACACAGTTTTGGATAGATGGGATTACGTGGATGCTTAGCCGAATCTATTTCTGTCTCAAATTTTGTTACAATATAAAAAATTGAGCTAGCTTAACGTGGGCCTTAAATTTGTGTCATCTGTGCTCTAAATCAAAAGTTACGAACGATATAGTGGAGACATGTCAAGTTGATCGTGCAGTTAAAATGATCATTCTTAACTTATCATTGTTGCTCATTGAGTAAAGGCCTATAAATGAAGCAATGTATGGCATGACGAAGTTTTGGATATATTGGATAACTTGGACGCTTTGTCGTATCCATTTCTGTTTCAAATTTTGTCACAATATAGAAAATTGAGGTAGGTTAACGTGGGCTTTGGATTTGTGTCATTCTGAGCTCCAAATATAAAGTTACAGATGATTTGGTGCAAACATGTCAAGTTGATCGGCCAGTTAAAATGATCATTATAAACTGATCATTGATACTCATTCAGTAAAGGCTTATAAATGAAGAACAATGCATGGCATGACACAGTTTTGTATTGATTGGATTACTTGGACTCTTTGTCAAATCTATTTCTATCTCAAATTTTGTCACAATAGAGAAAATTGAGCTAGCTTAACGTGGGCTTTGGATTTGTGTCATTCTGAGCTCTAAATAAAAAGTTACATACGATTTAGTGTGGACATGTCAAAATGTTCGGCCAGTTAAAATGATCATTCTAAACTGATCATTGATGCTCATTGAGTAAAGGCTTATAAATAAAGAACAATGCATGGCATGACGATGTTTTGGATAGATTAGATTACATGGATTCTTTGTCGAATCTATTTCAGTCTCAAATATTGTCACAATATATTAAATTGAGATAGGTTAACGTGGGCTTTGGATTTGTATCAGTCTAACCTCTAGATCAAAAGTTATGGGTGATTTAGTGCGGAAATGTCAAGTTGATGGGCCAGTTAAAATGATCATTATAAACTTATCATTGATGCTCATTGAGTAACGGCCATTAAATGAAACACAATGCAAGGCATGACGCAATTTTCAATAGATTGAATTACTCGGACGCTTTGTCGAATCATTTCTATCTCAAATTTTGTCGCAATATAGAAAATTAAGCTAGCATAATGTGGGCTTTGGATTTTTGTCATTCTGAGTTCAAATTCCAAAGTTACGGACGATTTAGTGCAGACATGTCAAGTTGATCGGCCAGTTAAAACAATCATTCTGAACGGATCATTGGTTCTCATTGAGTAAAGGCTTATTAATAAAGCACAATGCATAGCAAGACGAAGTTCTGAATAGATTGGATTACATGGATGCTTAGTTGGATCTATTTCTGTCTCAAAATTTGTGAGAATATAGAAAATTGAGCTAGATTAACGTGGGCTTTAAATTTGTGTCATCTGAGCTCTAAATCAAAAGTTACGGACGATTTAGTGCAAAAATGTGAAGTTGAGCGGCTAGTTAAAATGATCATTCTTAACTTATCATTAGTGCTCATTGAGTAGAGGCTTATAAATGAAGCACAATGCATGGCATGACAAGTTTTGGATAGATTGGATAACTTGGACGCATTGTCATATCTATTTTTGTCTCAAATTTTGTAACAATATTGAAAATTGATCTAGCTTAACGTGGGCTTTGGATTTTTGTCATTCTAAGATCTAAATCTAAAGTTATGGACGATTTAGTGCAAACATGTCAAGTTGATCGGCCAGTTAAAATAATCATACTAAACTGATCATTGATGCTCATTGAGAAAAAGCTTAATAATGAAGCACAATGTATGCAAGACGCAGTTTTGTGTTGGTTGGATAACTCGGTCACTTTGTCGTATCTATTTCTCTCTCAAATTTTGTCACAATATTGAAAATTGAGCTAGCTTAACGTGGGCATTGGATTCGTGTCATTCTGAACTACAGATAGAGAGTTGTGGACGATTTAGTGCAGACATGTCAAGTTGATCGGCCACTTAAAATGATCATTCTAAACTGATCATTGATGCTCATTGAGTAACGGCTTATAAATGAAACACAATGCAAGGTATGACACAGTTTTGGATAGATTATATTAGTTGGACGCTTTGTCGAATCAATTTCCGCCTCAAATTTTGTCACAATATAGAAAATTGTGCTAGCTTAACGTGGGCTTTGGATTTGTGTCATTCTGAGCTCTAAATACAAAGTTACTGACGATTTAGTGCAAATATGTGAAGTTGATCGGCCAGTTAAAATTATCATTCTAAACTGATAATTGATGCTCATTGAGTAAAGGCTAATAAATGAAGAACAATGCATGGCTTGACGCATTTTTTGATAGATTAGATTACTTGAACGCTTTGTCGAATCTATTTTTGTCTCAAATTTTGTCACAATATTGAAAATTGAGCAAGCTTAACGTGGGCATTGGATTCGTGTCTTTGTGAGCTACAAATCAAGAGTTGTGGACGATTTAGTGCAGACATGTCAAGTTGATCGGCCAGTTAAAATGATCATTCTAAACTGATCATTGATGCTCATTGAGTAACGGCTTATAAATGAAACACAATAGCGTGATGCAGTTTTGGATAGATTAGATTACTTGGACGCTTTGTCGAATCTATTTATGTCTCAAATATTGTCACAATATAGAAAATTGTTTTAGCTTAACGTGTGCGTTGGATTTGTGTCATTCTGACCTCTAAATACAAAGTTACTGACAATTTAGTGCGGACATCTCAAGTTGATCGGCCAGTTAAAGTTATCATTCAAAACTGATCATTGATGCTCATTGAGTAGCGGCGTTTAAATGAAGCACAATGCAAGACATGACGCAATGTTCGATAGATTGGATTACTTGGACGCTTTGTCGTATCCATTTCTGTCTCAAATTTTGTCACAATATAGAAAATTCAGATAGGTTAACGTGGACTTTGGATTTTTGTCATTCTAAGCTCTAAATCCAACGTTATGGACGATTTACTGCGGACATGTCAAGTATCGCCCAGTTAAAATGATCTTTCTAAACTGATCATTAATGCTCATTCAATAACGGCTTTTAAATGACGCAGTTTTGGATAGATTGGATTACCTGTATGCTTAGTCGAATCTATTTCTGTCTCAAATTTTGTCATAATATAGAAAATTAAGATAGATTAAAGTGGGCATTAGATTCGTGATAAATAAAAAGTTACGGACTATATAGTGAAGACATATCAAGTTGATCGCCAGTTAAAATGATCATTCTAAACTGATCATTGATCCTCATTGAGTAAAGACTTATAACTGAAGCACAATGCATGGCATGACGCAGTTTTCATAGATTGGATTACTTGGACGCTTTGTCGAATCTATTTTTGTCTCAAATATTGTCAAAATATAGAAAATTGAGCTAGCTTAACGTGAGCTTTAAATTTGTGTCGAGCTATAAATCAAAAGTTACGGACGATTTAGTACAGACATTGATCGGCCTGTTAAAATGATCATTCTTAACTGATCATTGGTGCTCATTGAGTATAGGCTTATAAATGAAACACAATGCAAGGCATAACGCAGTATTGGATTGATTGGATTACTTGGACGCTTTGTCGAATCATTTCTGTCTCATATTTTGTCACAATATGGAAAATTGATCTAACTTAACGTGGTCTTTGGATTTGTGTTATTCTGAGTTCTATATCCAAAGTTATGGACGATTTATAGGAGATATGCAAGTTGATCGGCAAGTTAAAACAATCATTTTAAACTGATCATTGATGCTCATTGAGTAAAGGCTTATTAACAAAGCATAATGCATGGCAAGACGCAGTTTTGGATAGATTTGATTGCGTGGATGCTTAGTCAAGTCTATTTCTATCTCAAATTTTGTCACAATATTGAAAATTGAGCTAGCTTAACGTGTGCATTAGATTCGTGTCATTCTGAGCTATAAATCAAACGTTACGGACGATATAGTGAAGACATGTCAAGGTTATGGGCCAGTTAAAATGATCATTCTAAACTGATCATTGATGCTCATTGAGTAAAGGCTTATAAATGAAGCACGATGCATGGCATGAAGCAGTTTTGGATAGATTGGATTACTTGTACACTTTGTCGAATATATTTTCGTCTCAAACTTTTTCAAAATATAGAAAATTGAGCTAGTTTAACGTGGGCTTTGGATTTGTGTCATCAGAGCTCTAAATACAACGTCACGGACGATTTAATGCGGACATGTCAAGTTGATCTGCCAGTTAAAATGATTGTTATAAACTGATCATTGGTGCTCATTGAGTAGAGGCTTATAAACAAAGCACAATGCATGGCAAGACGCAGTTCTGGATAGATTGGATTAATTGGATGCTTTGTCGTATCTATTTCTCTCTCAAATTTTGTCACAATATAGAAAATTGAGCTAGCTTAACGTGGGCTTTAGATTTATGTCATTCTAAGTTCTAAATCTAAAGTGATGGACGATTTAGTGCGGACATGTCAAGTTAATAGGCCAGGTTAAATGATCATTCTAAACTGATCATTGATGCTCATTGAGTAACGACTTTTAAATGAAGCACAATGCAAGGCATTATGCAGTTTTGGATAGATTGGATTACTTGCACGCTTTGCCGAAACATTGCTATCGCAAATTTTGTCACAATATAAAAAATTGAGGTAGCTTAACGTGGGCTTTGGATTTGTATCAATCTAAGCTCTAAATCAAAAGTTATGGACGATTTAGTGCGGACATGTCAAGTTGATCGGCCATTTAAAACAATCATTCTAAACTGATCTTTGATGCTCATTGAGTAATGGATTTGAAATGAAGCACAATGCAAGGCTTGACGCAATTTTCAATAGATTGGATTACTTAGACGCTTTTTCGAATCTATTTCTGTCTCAAATTTTGTCACAATATAGAAAATTGAGCTAGCCTAACATGGGCATTAGATTCGTGTCATTCTGAGCTATAAATCAAAGATACGGACGATATAGTGAAGAAATTTTAGGTAAAGGCTTATAAATGAAGCGCAATGCAAGGCATGACGCAATTTTGGATGGATTGGATTTTTTGTACGCTTTGTCGAATCTATTTTTGTCTCAAATTTTGTCAAAAATATAGAAATTTGAGCTAGCTTAACGTGGGTTTTAACTTTGTGTCATCTGAGCTCTAAATCAAAAGTTACGGACGATTTAGTGTAGACATGTCAAGTTGATCGGCCAGTTAATACGATCTTTCTTAACTGATCATTGGTGCTCATTGAGTAAAGGCTTATAAATGAAGCACAATGCATGGCGTGACAAAGTTTTGGATAGATTGGATAACTTGGACGCTTTGTCGTATCTAATATGGTCTCAAATATTGTCACAATATAGAAAATTGAGATAGGTTAGCGTGGGCTTTGGATTTGTATCAGTCTAAGCTCTAGATCAACAGTTATGGGTGATTTAGTGTGGACATGTCAAGTTGATCGCCCAGTTAAAATGATCATTATAAACTCATCATTGATGCTCATTGAGTAACGGCTTTTAAATGAAACACAATGCAAGGCATGACGCAATTTTCAATAGATTGGATTGCTTGGACGCTTTGTCCAATCATTTCTATCTCAAATTTTGTCACAAAATAGAAAATTGAGCTAGCTTAACGTGGGCTTTGGATTTGTGTCATTCTGAGTTCAAAGTCCAAATTTATGGAAGATTTAGTGCAGACATGTCAAGTTGATCGGCCAGTTAAAACAATCATTCTAAACTGATCATTGGTGCTCATTGAGTAAAGGCTTATTAATAAAGCATAATGCATAGCAAGACGCAGTTTTGAATAGATTGGATTACGTGAATGCTTAGTCGGATCTATTTCTGTCTCAAATTTTGTGATAATATAGAAAATTGAGCTAGATTAACGTGGGATTTAAATTTGTGTCATCTGAGCTCTAAATCAAAAGTTATGGACGATTTAGTCCAGAAATGTCAAGTTGAGCGGCTAGTTAAAATGATCATTCTTAACTGATCATTAGTGCTCATTGAGTAGAGGTTATAAATGAAGCACAATGCATGGCATGACAACGTTTTGGATAGATTGGATAACTTGGACGCATTGTCATATCTTTTTTTGTCTCAAATTTTGTCACAATATTGAAAATTGATCTAGCTTAACGTGGGCTTTGGCTTTTTGTCATTCTAAGATCTAAATCTAAAGTTATGGACGATTTAGTGCAAACATGTCAAGTTGATCGGCCAGTTAAAATAATCATAAAAACTGATCATTGATGCTCATTGAGAAAAAGCTTAATAATGAAGCACAATGCATGCAAGACGCAGTTTTGGATTGGTTGGATAACTTGGACACTTTGTCGTACATATTTCTGTCTTAAATTTTGTCACAATATAGAAAATTGAGCTAGCTTAACGTGGGCGTTGGATTCGTGTCATTCTGAGCTACAAATCAAGAGTTGTGGACGATTTAGTGCAGACATGTCAAGTTGATCGGCCAGTTAAAATGATCATTCTAAACTGATCATTGATGCTCATTGAATAACGGCTTATAAATGAAACACAATGCAAGGCATGACACAGTTTTGGATAGACTATATTACTTGGACGTTTTGTCGAAGCTATTTCTGTCTCAAATTTTGTCACAATATAGAAAATTGTGCTAGCTTAACGTGGGCTTTGGATTTGTGTCATTCTGAGCTCTAAATACAAAGTTACTGACGATTTAGTGCAAATATGTGAAGTTGATCGGCCAGTTAAACTAATCATTCTAAACTGATAATTGATGCTCATTGAGTAAAGGCTAATAAATGAAGAACAATGCATGGCATGATGAATTTTTGAATAGATTGGATTACTTGGACGCTTTTTCAAAACCATTTTTGCCTAAAATTTTGTCACGATATAGAAATTCGAGCTAGCTTAACGTGGGTATTGGATTCGTGTCATTCTGAGCTATAAATCAAAAGTTACGACGATATAGTGCAGACATGTCAAGCTGATCGGCCAGGTAAAATGATCATTCTAAACTGATCATTAATGCTCATTGAGTAAAGGCTTATAAATGAAGCACAATGCATGGCATGACTCAGTTTTAGATAGTTTGGATTACTTGGATGCTTTGTCTAATATATTTCTGTCTTAAATTTTCTCCCAATATTGAAAATTGAGCTAGATTAACGCGGGCTTTGGATTTGTGTCATTCGGAGCTCCAAATATAAAGTTATAGATGATTTAGTGCAAATATGTCAAGTTGCTCGGCCAGTTAAAATGATCATTATAAACTGATCATTGATACTCATTGAGTAAAGGCTTATAAATGAAGAACGATGCATGGCATGACGAAGTTTTAGATTGATTGGATTACTTGGACTCTTTCTCGAATCTATTTGTGTCTCAAATTTTGTCACAATATAGAAAATTGAGCTAGCTTAACGTGGGCTTTGGATTTGTGTCATTATGAGTTCAAAGTCCAAAGTTACGGACGATTTAGTGCAGACATGTCAAGTTGATCGGCAAGTTAAAACAATCATTCTAAACTGATCATTGGTGCTCATTGAGTAAAGGCTTTTTAATAAAGCATAATGTATAGCAAGACGCAGTTTTGAATGGATTTGTGTCATTATGAGCTCTAAATAAAAAGTTACATACGATTTTATGCGGACATGTCAAATTGATCGGCCAGTTAAAATGATCATTCTAAACTTATCATTGATGCTCATTGTGTAAAGGCTTATAAATGAAGAAATTGGGCTAGCTTAACGTGGGCATTGGATTTGTTTCATTCTGAGCTCTAAATCCAAAGTAACGAACGATTTAGTGCAGAAATGTCAAGTTGATCGGCCAGTTAAAATTCTCATTCTAAACTGATCATTGATTCTCATTGAGTAAAGGCTTATAGATAAAGCACTATGCATGGCATGACACAGTTTTTGATAGATTAGATTAGTTGGACGCTTTTTCGAATCTATTTCTGTCTCAAATTTTGTCACAATATAGAAAATTGAACTAGCTTAACGTGGCCTTTGGATTTTTGTCATTCTGAGCTCTAAATCAAAAGTTATAGATGATTTAGGGCTGACAATTCAAGTTCATCGCCCAGTTAAAATGATCATTCTTAAGTGATCATTCGTGCTCATTGAGTAGAGGGTTATAAATGAAGCATAATGCAAGGCATGATGAAGTGTTGGATAGATTGGATAACCTGATGATTTGTCGAATCTATTTCAGTCTCAAATTTTGTCACAATATAGAAAATTGAGCTAGTTTAACGTGGGCTTTGGATTTGTGTCATTCTAAGCTCTAAATCAAAAGTTTTGGATGATTCGTGCGTATATGTCAAGTTGATCGGCCAGTTAAAATGATCATTCTTAACTGATCATTTGTGCTCATTGAGTATAGGCCTATAAGTGAAGCACAATGCATGGCATGACATAGTTTTGGATAGATTGGATAACTTGACGCTTTTTAGTATCTATTTCTTTTTCAAATTTTGTCACAATATAGAAAATTGAGTTACCTTAACGTGGGCCTTGGATTTATGTCATTATAAGAACTAAATCAAATGTTATGACAATTTAGTGCGTACATGTCAAGTTGATCGGCCAGTTAAAATGATCATTATAAAATGATCATTGATGCTCATTATAAAATGATCACTGATGCTCATTTAGTAAAGAATAATAAATGAATCACAATGCAAGGCATGATGCAGCTTTAAATAGATTGGATTACTTGTATGCTTTGTTGAATCTATTTATGACTCAAATTTTGTCACAATATAGAAAATTGAGCTAGCTTAACGTGGGCATTGGATTTGTGTCATTTTGAGTTATAAATCAAAAGATATCGACGATATAGTGAAGACATTTTAAGTAAAGGCTTATAAATGAAGCGCAATGCAAGGCAAGACGCAATTTTGGATGGATTGGATTACTAGTACACTTTGTCGAATCTATTTCTGTCTTAAATTTTGTCAATAATATAGAAAATTGAGCTAGCATAACGTGGGTTTTAACTTTGTGTCATCTGAGCTCTAAATCAAAAGTTACGGACGATTTAGTGTAGACATGTCAAGTTGATCGGCCAGTTATTACGATCATTCTTAACTGATCATTGGTGCTCATTGAGTAGAGGCTTGTAAATGAAGCACAATGCATGGCATGATGAAGTTTTGGATAGATTGGATAACTTGGACATTTTGTCGTATCTGTTTCGGTCTCAAATATTGTCACAATATAGAAAATTGAGATAGGTTAACGTGGGCTTTGGATTTGTATCAGTCTAAGCTCTAGATCAAAAGTTATGGGTGATTTAGTGTGGACATGTCAAGTTAATCGGCCAGTTAAAATGATCATTATAAACTCATCATTGATGCTCATTGAGTAACGGCTTTTAAATGAAACACAATGCAAGGCATGACGCAATTTTCAATAGATTGGATTGCTTGGACGCTTTGTCGAATCATTTCTATCTCAAATTTTGTCAAAAAATAGAAAATTGAGCTAGCTTAACGTGAGCTTTGGATTTGTGTCATTATGAGTTCAAAGTCCAAAGTTACGGACGATTTAGTGCATACATGTAAAGTTGATCGGCCAATTAAAACAATCATTCTAAACTGATCATTGGTGCTCATTGAGTAAAGGCTTATTAATAAAGCATAATGCATAGCAATACGAAGTTTTGAATAGATTGGATTACGTGAATGCTTAGTCGGATCTATTTCTGTCTCAAATTTTGTGAGAATATAGAAAATTTAGCTAGATTAGCGTGCCATTTAAATTTATGTCATCTGAGCTCTAAATCAAAAGTTACGGACGATTTAGTACAGAAATATCAAGTTGATCGGCTAGTTAAAATGATCATTCTTAACTGATCATTAGTGCTCATTGAGTAGAGGCTTATAAATAAAGCACAATGCATGGCATGACAAAGTTTTGGATAGATTGGATAACTTGGACGCATTGTCATATCTATTTCTGTCTCACATTTTGTCACAATATTGAAAATTGATCTAGCTTAATGTGGGCTTTGGATTTTTGTCATTCCAAGATCTAAATGTAAAGTTATGGACGATTTATTGCAGACATGTCAAGTTGATCGGCCAGTTAAAAAGCTTAATAATGAAGCACAATGCATGCAAGACGCAGTTTTGGATTGGTTGGATAACTCAGACACTTTGTCGTATCTATTTCTGTCTCAAATTTTGTCACAATATAGAAATTTGAGCTAGCTTAACGTGGGCATTGGATTCGTGTTATTCTGAGCTATAAATCAAGAGTTGTGGACAGTTTAGTGCAGACATGTCAAGTTGATCGGCCAGTTAAAATGATTATTCTAAACTGATCATTGATGCTCATTGAGTAACGGCTTATAAATGAAATACAATGCAAGGAATGACAAACTTTTGGATAGATTATATTACTTGGACGCTTTGTCGAATCTATTTCTGTCTCAAATTTTTTCACAATATAGAAAATTGTGCTAGCTTAATGTGGGCTTTGGATTTGTTTCATTCAGAGCTCTAAATACAAAGTTACTGACTATTTAGTGCAAATATGTGAAGTTCATCGGCCAGTTAAAATGATCATTCTAAACTGATCATTGATGCTCATTGAGTAAAGGCTAATAAATGAAGAACAATGCATGGCATGACGCATTTTTTGATAGATGGAATTACTTGAACGCTTTGTCGAATCTATTTTTGTATCAAATTTTGTCATAATATAGAAAATTGTGCTAGCTTATCGTGGGCTTTGGATTTGTTTCATTTTGAGCTCTAAATACAAAGTTACGAACGAATTAGTGCCGACATGTCCAGTTGATCGGCTAGTTAAAATGATCATTCTAAACTGGTCATTGATGCTCATTGAGTAACGGCTTATAAATGAAGCTCAATGCAAGGCATGATGAATTTTTGAATAGATTGCATTACTTGGACGCTTTGTCAAAACCATTTTTCTCTCAAATTTTGTCACGATATAAAAATTTGAGCTAGCTTAACGTGGGTATTGGATTCGTGTCATTCTGAGCTATAAATCAAAAGTTACGACGACAGACATGTCAAGTTGATCGGCCAGGTAAAATGATCATTCTAAACTGATCATTAATGCTTATTGAGTAAAGGCTTATAAATGAAGCACAATGCATGGCATGACTCAGTTTTAGATAGTTTGGATTACTTGGATGCTTTGTCTAATATATTTCTGTCTTAAATTTTCTCCCAATATTGAAGATTGAGCTAGATTAACGTGGGCTTTGGATTTGTGCCATTCGGTGCTCCAAATATAAAGTTATAGATGATTTAGTGAAAACATGTCAAGTTGATCATCCAGTTAAAATGCTCATTATAAACTGATCATTGATACTCATTGAGTAAAGGCTTATAAATGAAGAACAATGCATGGCATGACGCAGTTTTGGAATGATTGGATTACTTGGACTCTTTGTCGAATCTATTTCTGTCTCAAATTTTGTCAGAATATAGAAAATTGAGCTAGCTTAACGTGGGCTTTGGATTTGTGTCATTCTGAGCTCTAAATAAAAAGTTACATACGATTTTGTTCGGACAAGTCAAATTGATCGGCCAGTTAAAATGATCATTCTTAACTGATCATTGATGCTCATTGAGTAATGGCTTATAAATGAAGAAAATTGGGCTAGCTTAACGTGGGCTTTGGATTTTTTTCATTATGAGCTTTAAATCCAAAGTAACGAATGATTTAGTGCAGAAATGTCAAGTTGATCGGCCAGTTAAAATTCTCATTCTAAACTGATCATTGATGCTCATTGAGTAAAGGCTTATAAATAAAGCACTATACATGGCATGACGCAGTTGTGGATAGATTGGATTAGTTGGACGCTTTTTCGAATCTGTTTTTGTCTCAAATTTTGTCACAATATAGAAAATTGAACTAGCTTAACATGGCCTTTGGATTTTTGTCATTCTGAGCTCTAAATCAAAAGTTATAGATAATAAGTGATCATTCATGCTTATTGAGTAGAGGGTTATAAATGAAGCATAATGCAAGGCATGACGAAATGTTGGATAGATTGGATAACTTGATGCGTTGTCGAATCTATTTCAGTCTCAAATTTTGTCACAATATAGAAAATTGAGCTAGTTTAACGTGGGCTTTGGATTTGTGTCATTCTAACCTCTAAATCAAAAGTTTTGGACGATTAGTGCGTACATGTCAAGTTTATCGGCTAGTTAAAATGATCATTCTTAACTGATCATTGTGCTCATTGAGTATAGGCCCATAAGTGAAGCACAATGCATGGCATGGCATAGTTTTGGATAGATTGGATAACTTGATGCTTTTTCGTATCTATTTCTGTCTCAAATTTTGTCATAATATAGAAAATTGAGTTACCTTCACGTGGGCCTTGGATTTATGTCATTATAAGAACTAAATCAAAAGTTATGGACAATTTAGTGTGTACATGTCAAGTTGATCCGCCAGTTAAAATGATCATTATAAAATGGTCATTAATGCTCAATGAGTAACGGCTAATAAATGAATCACAATGCAAGGCATGATGCAGTTTTGAATATATTGGATTATTTGTACGCTTTGTTGAATGTATTTCTGACTCAAATTTTGTCACAATATAGAAAATTGAGCTAGCTTAACGTGGGCGTTGGATTTGTGTCATTTTGAGCTATAAATCAAAAGTTATGGACGATATAGTGCAGACATGTCAAGTTGATCGGCCAGTAAAAATGATCATTCTAAATTGATCATTGATGCTTATTTAGTAAAGGGTTATAAATGAAGCACAATGCATGGCATGAAGCAGTTCTGGATAATATGATTACTTGGATGATTTGTCGAATCTATTTCTGCCTCAAAATTTGTCACAATTTAGAAAATTGAGCTAGCTTAACGTGGGTTTTGGCTTTGTGTCATTCTTAGCTCTAAATCAAAAGTTATGGATGAATTAGTGTGGAAATTTCAAGTTGATCGGCCAGCTAAAATGATAATTCTAAACTCATCATTGATGCTCTTTTACTAAGGGCTTATAAGTGAAGCACAATGCATGGCATGGCGCAATTTGGGATAGATTGGATTAATTGGACGCTATATATCGAATCTATTTATGTCTCAAATTTTGTCACAATATAGATAATTGAGCTAGCTTAACGTGGGCGTTGGATTTGTGTAATTTTGAGCTACACATCAAAAGATATGGACGATATAGTGCATACATGTCAAGTTGATCGGCCAGTTAAAATGATCATTTTAAAATGATCATTGATGCTTATTGAGTAAAGGCTTATAAATGAAGTACAATGCATGGCATGAATCAGTTCTGGTTAGATTGGATTACTTGGATAATTTGTCGACTCTATTTCTGTCTCAATATTTGTCACAATTAGAAAATAGAGCTAGCCTAACGTGGGTTTTGGCTTTGTTACATTCTTAGCTCTAAATCAAAAGTTATGGATGATTTAGTGTAGAAATTCTAAGTTGATCAGCCAGTTAAAATGATCGTTCTAAACAGATCATTGATGTTCATTGAGTAACGGCTTATAAATGAAGCACAATGCAAGCCATGACGCAGTTTTGGATATATTGGTTTAACTGGACACTTTAACAAATCTATTTTGGTCTCAAATTTTATCACCATACAGAACATAGAGCTTGCTTAACGTGGGCTTTGGAATTGTGTCATTTTGAATTCTATATCCAAAGTTACGTATGATATAGTGCAGACATGTCAAGTTGATTGACCAGTTAAAATTATCATTCTAAACTGATCATTGATGCTCATTGAGTATAGGCTTATAAATGAAGCACAATGCATGGCATGAAGCAGTTCTGGATATATTGGATTACTTGGATGCTTTATCGAATCTTTTTCTGTCTCAAATTTTGTAACAATATAGAAAATGGAGCTAGCTTAACGTGGGCTTTGGCTTCGTGACATTCTTAGCTCTAAATCAAAGCTATGTACGATTTAGTGCGGAAATTTCAAGCTGATCGGCTAGTTAAAATGATGGTTCTAAACTGATCATTAATGCTCATCTAGTAACATCTTATAGATGAAGTACAATGCAAGGCATGACGAAGTTTTGGATAGATTCGATTACTTGGACGCTTTGTCAAATCTATTTAATTCTCAATTTTTGTCACTATATAGAAAATTGAGCTAGCTTAACGTGGCCATTGGATTGGTGTCATTCTAAGCTAAAAATCAAAAGTTATGGATGATACAGTGGAGACATGTCAAGTTGATCGGCCAGTTAAAATGATCATTCTAAACTAATCATTGATCCTCATTGAGTAAAGGCTTATAAATGAAGCACAATGCATGGCATGAAGCAGTTCTGGATAGATTGGATTATTTGGATGCTTTATCGAATTCTGTCTCAAATTTTGTCACAATATAGAAAATTGAGCTAGCTTAATGTGGGATTTGGATTTGTATCATTCTAATCTCTATATCAAAAGTTATGTAAGATTTTGTGCGGACATGTCAAGTTGATCGGCCCGTTAAAATGATCATTCAAAACTGATCATTGATGTTCATTGAGTAATGGCTTATAAATGAAGCACAATGCAAGGCATGACAAAGTTTTGGATATATTGGATTACTTGGACGCATAGTAGAATCAATTTTGGTCTCAAATTTTGTCACCATATAGAAAATTGAGCTAGCTTAACGTGGACGTTTGATTTGTGTCTTTCTGATTTCTAAACCCAAAGTACGGATGATATAGTACAGACATGTCAAGTTGTCGGTCAGTTAAAATTATCATACTAAACTGATCATTGATGCTCATTGAGTAAAGGCTTATAAATAAAGTACAATGCATCGCATGAAGGAGTTCTGGATAGACTGGATTACTTGGATGCTTTGTCGAATCTATTTCTATTTCAAATTTTGTCAAAATCTAGAAAATTAAACTAGCTTAACGTGGGCTTTTGCGATGTATCATTCTAAGCTCTAAATCAGAAGTTATGGACGATTTAGTGCGAAAATGTAAAGTTGATCGGCCAGTCATAATGATCATTCTAAACTGATCATTGATGCTCATTGAGTAACGGCTTATAAATGAAGCACCATGCAAGGCATGATGCAGTTTTGGATAGATTCAATTACTTGGATGCTTTGTCGAATCTATTTTATTCTCAAATTTTGTAACAATATAGAAAACTAAGCTAGCTTAACGTGGGCATTAGATTCATGTCATTCAGGGTTATAAATAAAAAGTTATGGACGATATAGTGGAGACATTCAAGTTGATCGGCAAGTTAAAATGATCATTCTAAACTAATCATTGATGCTCATTGAGTAAAGGCGTATAAATGAAGCACAATGCATGGCATGAAGTAGTTCGGGATAGATTGGATTATTTGGATGCTTTGTCGAATTCTGTCTCAAATTTTGTCACAATATAGAAATTTGAGCTCGCTTAACGTGGGCTTTGGATTTGTGTCATTCTAAGCTCTAAATCAAATGTTATGTAAGATTTTAGGCGGACATGTCAAGTTGATCGGCCTGTTAAAATGATCATTCTAAACTGATCATTGATGTTTATTGAGTAACAGCGAATAAATGAAGCACAATGCAAGGCATGATGCAGTTCTGGATAGATTGGATTTCTTGGACGCTTTGTCGAATCTACTTTGGTCTCAAATTTTATCACCATATAGAAAATTGAGATAGCTTAACGTGGGCTTTGGATTTGTGTCATTCTAAGTTCTAAATCCAATGTTACAGACGATATAGTGCAGAGATGTCAAGTTGTTCGGCATATTAAAATGATCATTGTAAACTGATCATTGATTTTTATTTAGTAACGGCTTATAAATGAAGCATAATGCAAGGCATGACGCAGTTTTGGATAGATTGGATTACTTGGACGCTTTGTCGAATCTATTGGTTTCAAATTTTGTAACCATTGTTTGGCAATTCCTCGGGGGGCAGATGAATCATATAGAAAATTGAGATAGCTTAATGTGGGCTTTGGATTTGTGTCATTCTGAATTTTAAATCCAAAGTTACGGACGATATAATGCAGACATGTCAAATTGATCATCCAGTTAAAATGATCATTCTAAACTGATCATTGATGGTCATTGACTAAAGGCTTATAAACAAAGCACAATGCATGGCATGAAGTAGTTCTGGATAGATTGGATTACTTGGATGCTTTGTCAAATCTATTTCTGTTTGAAATTTTGTCATAATCTAGAAAATCGAACTAGTTTAACGTGGGCTTTGCCTTTGTGTCATTCTAAGCTCTAAATCAGAAGTTATGGACGATTTAGTGCGCAAGTATAAAGTTCATCGGCCCGATAAAATGATCATTCAAAACTGATCATTGATGTTCATTGAGTAACGGCTTAAAAATGATGCACAATGCAAGGCATGACACAGTTTTGGATAGATTGGATTACCTGGACGCTTTGTCGAATCTATTTCATTCTCAAATTTTGTCACAATATAGAAAATTGATCTAGCTTAACATGGGCATTGGATTTGTGTCATTCGGAGTTATAAATAAAAAGTTATGGACGATATAGTGCAGACATGTCATGTTGATCGGCCAATTAAAATGATCATTCTAAATGTATCATTGATGCTCATTGAGTAAAGGCTTATAAATAAAGTACAATGCATGGCATGTAGCAGTTCTGGATAGATTAAATTACTTGGATGCTTTGTCGAATCTATTTCTGTTTCAAAATTTGTCACAATCTAGAAAATTGAACTAGCTTAACGTGGGCTTTGGCTTTGTGTCATTCTAAGCTCTAAATTAGAAGTTATGGACTATTTAGTGCGAAAATGTAAAGATGATCGGCCAATTATAATGATCATTCTAAACTGATCATTGATGCTCATTGAGTAACGGCTTATAAATGAAGCACAATGCAAGGCATGACGCAGTTTTGGATATATTCAATTGCTTCGACGCTTTGTCAAATCTATTTCATTCACAAATTTTGTCACAATATAGAAAATTGAGCTATCTTAACGTGGGCATTAGATTCGTTTCATTCTGAGCTATAAATCAAAAGTTATGGACGATATAGTGGAGACATGTCAAGTTGATCGGCCAGTTAGAATGATCATTTTAAACTGATCATTGATGCTCATTGAGTAAAGGCTTATAAATGAAGCACAATGCATGACATGAAGTAGTTCTGGATAGAGTGAATTACTTGGATACTTTGTTGAATCTATTTCTTTCTCAAATTTTTTTCACAATATAAAATATTGAGCTAGCTTAACATGGGCTTTCGATTTGTGTCATTCTAAGCTTTAAATCAAAAGTTATGGACGATTAAGTGCTGACATGTCAAGTTTATCGGCCTGTTAAAATGATCATTCTAAACTGATCATTGGTGCTCATTGAGTAACGACTTATAAATGAAGCACACTGCAAGGCATAACGCAGTTTTGGATAGATTGGATTACTTGGACGCTTTGTCGAATCTATTTCTATTTCTAATTCTATCACAATATAGGAAATTGGGCTAACTTAACGTGGGCTTTGGATTTTTGTCATTCTGAGTTCTAAATCCAAAGTTACTGACGATTTAGTGCAGACATGTCAAGTTGATCGGCTTGTTAAAATGATCATTCTAAACTGATCATTGATGCTCATCGAGTAAAGGCTTATAAATGAAGCACAATGCATGGCATAACGTAGTTTTAGATAGATTGGATTACTTGGACGCTTTGTCGAATCTCTTTCAGTAACAAATTTAGTCATAATATAAAATATTGAGCTAGCTTAACATGGGCATTGTATTCGTGTCATTCTAAGCTTTAAATCAAAAGTTATGGACGATTGGCGGATATGTCAAGTTTATCGGCCAGTTAAAATGATATTCTAAACTGATCATTGATGCTCATTGAGTAACGGATTATAAATGAAGCAATATGCATGGCATGATGTAGTTTTGGATAGATTGGATTTCTTGGACGCTTTGTCATCTATTTCTGTCTCAAATTTTGTCACAATATAGAAAATTGAGCTAGCTTAACGTAGGTTCTGGATTTGTTTCATTCTGAGTTCTCAATACAAACTTACAGACGATTTAGTGCAGATATGTCAAGTTGATCGGCCAGTTAAAATAATCATTCTAAACTGATCATTAATGCTCATCGAGTAAAGGCTTATAAATGAAGCACAGTGCATGGCATGACACAGTTTTAGATAGATTGGATTACTTGGACACTTTGTCGAATATATTTCAGTCACAAATTTTGTAACGGTATAAAAAAATTTAGCTAGCTTAATGTGGGCATTGGATACATGTCATTTTGAGCTATAAATCAAAAGTTATGGACGATATAGTGCAGACATGTCAAGGTTATCGGCCAGTTAAAATGATCATTCTAAACTGATCATTGATGCTCATTGAGTAAAGGCTTATAAATGAAGCAAAATGCATAGCATGAAGTAGTTCTGGATAGATTGGATTACTTGGATACTTTGTCGAATCTATTTCTTTCTCAAATTTTGTCACAATATAAAATATTTAGCTAGATTAACGTGGGCTTTGGATTTGTGTAATTCTAAGCTCTAAATCAAAAGTTATGGACGATTTAGTGCGGACATGTCAAGTTTTATAGTCCAGTTAAAATGATCATTCTAAACTGATCATTGATGCTCATTGAGTAATGGCTTATAAATGAAGCACAATGCAAGTCATGACGCAGTTCTGGATAGATTGGATTGCTTGAATGCTTTGTCGAATCTATTTCTGTCTCCAATTATGTCACAATATAGAAACTTGAGCTAGCTTAACATGGGCTTTGAATTTGTGTCATTCTGAGTTCTCAATCCAAAGTTACGGACGATTTAGTGTATACATGTCAACTTGATCAGCCAGTTAAAATAATCATTCTAAACTGATAACTGATGCTCATCGAGTAAAGCCTTATAAATGATGCACAATGCATGGCATGACGCAGTTTTAGATAGATTGGATTACTTGGACGCTTTGTCAAATATATGTTTGTCTCAAATTTTGTCATGATATAGAAAATTGAGCTAGCTTAACGTGGGCATTGGATTCGTGTCATTCTGAGCTATAAATAAAAAATTATGGATGATATAGTGCAAACATGGCAAGGTTATCGACCAGTTAAAATAATCATTCTAAACTGATCATTGATTCTTATTGAGTAAAGGCTTATAAATGAAGCACAATGCATGGCATGACGAAATATTGGATAGATTGGATTACTTGGATGCTTTGTTGAATATATTTTTGTCTCAAATTTTGTCACAATATAGAAAATTCAGCTAGCTTAACGTGGTCGTTGGATTCGTGTCATTCAGGGCTATAAATCAAAAGTTATGGACGATAGAGTGCAGACATGTCATATTGATCGGCCAGTTAAAATTATCATTCTAAACAGATCATTGAAGCTCATTGAGTAAAGGCTTATTACTGAAGCACAATGCATGGCAAGATACAGTTTTGGATAGATTAGATTACTTGGACGCTTTTTCGAATCTATTTCAGTCACAAATTTTGTCACAATATAGAAAATTAAGCTAGCTTAACGTGGGCAATTGATTCGTGTCATTCTGAGCTATAAATCAAAAGTTATGGACAATATAGTGCCGACATGTCAAGTTGGTAGGCCAGTTAAAATGATCATATTAAACTGATCATTGAAGTTCATTGAGTAAAGGCTTATAAATGAAGCAAAATGCATGGCATGATGCAATTTTGGATAGATTGGATTACTTGGACGCTTTGTCGAATCTATTTGTCTAAAATTTTGTCACAATATCGAAAGTTGAGCTAGCTTAGTGTGTGTATTGGATTCCTGTCATTCTGAGCTATAAATCAAAAGTTATGGACGATATAGTGCAGATATGTCAAGTTGATTGGCCAGTGAAAATGATCATCCTAAACTGCTCATTGATGCTTATTGAGTAAAGGCTTATAAATGAAACACAATGTATGACATGAAGTAGTTATGGATAGAGTGGATTTCTTGATGCTTTTTCGTTTCTATTTTTGTCTCAAATTTTGTCACAATATAGAAAATTGAGATTGCTTAACGTGGGCCTTGGATTTGTGTCATTCTAATCTCTTAATCAAAAGTTAGAGACGATATAGTGTGGACATTTCAAGTTGATTATCAAGTTGCAATGATCATTCTAAACTCATCATTGATGCTCATTGAGTAACGGCTTATAAATGAAGCACAATGCATGGCATGACACAATTTTGGATAGATTGGATTACTTGAACGCTTTGTTGAATCTATTTCGGTCTCAAATTTTGTCACAATATAGAAAATTGAGGTAGATTAACGTGAGCGTTGGATTCGTGTCCTTCGGAGCTATAAATCAAAAGTTATGGACGATATAATGCAGACATGTCAAGTTGATCGGCCAGTTAAAATTATCATTCTAAACTCATCATTGATGCTCATTGACTAAAGGCTTATTAATGAAGCACAATTTCTGGCAAAATGCAGTTTTGGATAGATTAGATTACCTGGACTCTTTGTCGAATCTATTTCTATCTCAAATTTTGTCACAATATTGAAAATTGAGCTAGATTAATGTGGGCTTTGGATTTGTGTCATTCTGAGTTCTAAATCCAAAGTTACGAACGATTTAGTGCAGACATGTCAAATTGATCGGCAGTTAAAATGATCATTCTAAACTGATCATTGATGCTCATCGAGTAAAGGCTTATAAATGAATCACAATACAAGGCATGACACAGTTTTAGATATATTGGCTTGCTTGGAGACTTTGTCGAATATATTTCTGTCGCAAATTTTGTCATGATATAGAAAATTGAGCTACCGTAATTTGGGCATTGGATTCGTGTTATGCCGAGCTAAAAATCAAAAGTTATGAGATATGTCAAGGTTATTGGCCAGTTAAAATGATCATTCTAAACTGATCATTGATGCTCATTGACTAAACTCTTATAAATGAATCACAATACATGGCATGACACAGTTTTGGATAGATTGGGTTACTTGGACGCTCTGTCGAATCTTTTTCCGTCTCAAATTTTGTCACAGTATAGAAAATTGAGCAATCTTAATGTGTGCATTGGGTTCCTGTCATTCTCAGATATAAATCAATAAGTTATGGACGATATAGTGCAAATATGTCAAGTTGATTGGCCAGTGAAAATGATCATCCTAAACTGATCATTGATGCTTATTGAGTAAAGGCTTATAAATGAAGCACAATATATGGCATGAAGCAGTTTTAGATAGATTGGATTACTTGACGGTTTTTCGTATCTATTTATGTCTGAAATTTTGTCCCAATATAGAAAATTGAGCTAGCTTAACGTGGGTCTTGGATTTGGGTCATTCTAAACTCTAAATCAAAAGTTACAGACGATATAGTTTGGACATGTAAAGTTGATCGGCGAGTTAAAATGATCATTATAAACTCATCATTGATGCTAATTGAGTAACGACTTATAAATGAATCACAATGCATGGCATTAAGCAGTTATGTATCGATTGGTTTACTTGTATGCTTGGTCGAATCTATTTCTGTCTCAAATTTTTTCACAATATAGAAAATTGAGCTAGCTTAACGTGGGCTTTGGATTTGTGTCATTCTGAGTTCTAAATCTAAAGTTACGGACGATTAAGTGCATACATGTCAAGTTGATCAGCCAGTTAAAATGATCATTCTAAACTGATCATTGATGCTCATTGAGTAAAGACATATTAATGAAGCATAATGCGTGGCAAGACGCAGTTTTGGATAGATTGGATTACTTGGATGCTTAGTCAAATTTATTAGTCTCTCAAATTTTGTCACAATATAGAAAATTGAGCTAGCTTATCGTGGGCATTGGATTCACGTCATTCTTAGCTATAAATAAAAAGTTATGGATGATATAGTGCAAACATGTCAAGTTGATCGGCTAGTTAAAATGATCATTCTAAACTTATCATTGATGCTCATTGAGTAGAGGCTTATAAATGAAGCACAATGTAACGCAAGACGCAGGTTTGGATTACTTGATGCTTTTTCTTATATATTTCTATCTAAAATTTTGTGACAATATAGAAAGTTGAGCAAGCTTAATGGGGGCTTTATTTTTTGTGTCATTCTGAGCTCTAAATCAAAACTTACGGACGATATAGTGCAGAAATGTCAAGTTGATCGCCCATTTAAAATGATCATTCTAAACTGATCATTGGTGCTCATTGAGTAGAGGCTTATAAGTGAAGCACAATGCATGGCAAGACGCAGTTTTGGATAGATTGGATTACTTGACGGTTTTTCTTATATATTTCTATCTAAAATTTTGTGACAATACAGAAAATTGACCTAGATTAACGTGGGCATTGAATTCGTGTCATTCCGAACTATAAATCAAAAGTTATGAATGATATAGTGCAGACATGTCAAGTTGATCGGCTAGTGAAAATGATCATTCTAAACAGATCAGTGATGCTCATTGAGTAAAGGCTTATTAAGGAAGCACAATGCAATGCAAGACGCAGTTTTGGATAGATTGGATTATTTGGACGCTTTGTCGAATCTACTTCTATCTCAAATTTTGTCACAATATAGAAAATTGAGCTAGCTTAATGTTCGCATTGGATTCGGGTCATTCTGAGCTATAAATCAAAAGTTACGGACGATATAGTGCAGACATGTCAAGTTGATCGGCTAGTTAAAATGATCATTCTAAACTGATCATTGATGCTCATGGAGTAACGGCTTATAAATGAAGCACAATGCATGGCATGAAGCATTTCTGGATAGATTGGATTAATTGGATGCTTTGTCGAATCTATTTCTATGTCAAATTTTGTCGCAATATAGAAAATTGAGCTAACTTAACGTGGGCTTTGAATTTGTGTCATTTTGAGCGCTAAATCAAAAGTTATGAACGATTTAGTGCGGAAATGACAAGTGTATCAGACATTTAAAATGATCATTCTAAACTAATCATTGGTGCTCATTGAGTAGAGGCTTATAACTGAAGCACAATGCATGGCAAGACGGAGTTTTGGATAGTTTGGATTACTTGACACTTTTTCTTATATATTTCTATCTAAAATTTTTTGACAATATAGAAAATTGAGCTAGGTTAACATGGTCATTGGATTCGTGTCATTATGAGCTATAAACAAAAAGTTACGGACAATATAGTGCATACATGTCAAGTTGATTGGCCAGTTAAAATGATCATTCTAAACAGATTATTGATGCTCATTGAGTAAAGGCTTATTAAGGAAGAACAATGCAATGCAAGACACAGTTTTGGGTAGATTGGATTACTTGGACGCTTTGTCGAATCTACTTCTATCTCAAATTTTTTCACAATATATAAAATTTAGCTAGCTTATCGTGGGTAATGGATTCGGCTCATTATGAGCTATAAATCAAACGTTAAGGATGATATAGTGGAGACATGTCAAGTTGATCGGCAAGTTGAAATGATCATTCTAAATTGATAATTAGTGCTCATTGAGTAACGGCTTATAAATGAAGCACAATCCATGGCATGAAGCAGTTATGGATAGATTGAATTACTTGGATACTTTGTCGAATCTATTTCTGTCTCAAATTTTGTCACAATATACAAAATTAAGCTAACTTAACGTGTGCTTTGGATCTGTGTCATTCTGAGCTCTAAATGAAAACTGACGGACAATTTACTGCAGAAATGTCAAGTTGATCGGCCATTTAAAATGATCATTCCAAACTGATCATTGGTGCTCATTGAGTAGGGGCTTATAAATGAAGCACAATGCATGGCAAGACTCAGTTTTGGATAGATTGGATTACTTGACGCATTTTTATATATTTCTATCTCGAATTTGGTCATAGTATAGAGAACTTAGGTAGCTTACCGTGGGCATTGGATTCGTGTCATTATGATCTATAAATCAAAAGTTACGGACGATATAGTGCATACTTCTCAAGTTGATCGGCCAGTTAAAATGATCATTTGAAACTGATCATTGATGCTCATTGAGTAAAGGGTTATGAATGAAGCACAATGCATGGCAAGACGCATTTTTGGATAGATTGGATTACTTGGATGTTTTGTCGAATTTACTTCTATCTCAAATTTTGTCACAATATTGATAATTGAGCTAGCTTAACGTGGGCATTGGATTCGTGTCATTATGAGCTATAAATCAAAAGTTATGGACGATATAGTGCAGACATGTCAAGTTGATCGCAAGTTATGGACGATATAGTGCAGACATGTCAAGTTGATCGGCACACTGTTAAAATGATCATTCAAGACGCATTTTTGGATAGATTGGATTACTTGGATGCTTTGTCGAATCTACTTCTATCTCAAATTTTGTCACAATATTGATAATTGAGCGAGCTTAACGTGGGCATTGGATTCGTGTCATTATGAGCTATAAATCAAAAGTTATGGACGATATAGTGCAGACATGTCAAGTTGATCGGCCAGTTAAAATGATCATTCTAAACTGATCATTGATGCTCATTGAGTAACGGCTTATAAATGATGCACATTGCATCGCATGAAGCAGTTCTGCCTGGATTGGATTACTTTGATGCTTTGTCAAATATATTTCTGTCTCTTATTTTGTCACTATATAGTAAATTGAGCTAGATTAATGTGGGCTTTTGTGTTGTGTCATTCTGAGCTCTAAATCAAATGTTACGGACGATTTAAAGCGGAAATTTGAAGGTGAGTGGCCATTTAAAATGATCATTCTAAACGGATCATTGGTGCTCATTGAGTTGAGGCTTATAAATTAAGCACAATGCATGGCAGGACTCAGTTTTGGATAGATTGGATTACTTGACCGTTTTTATTATATATTTCTATCTCAAATTTGGTCACAATATAGAAAATTGAGCTAGCTTAACGTGGGCATTGGATTTGTGTCATTATGATATATAATTCAAAATTTATGGACGATATAGTGCATACATGTCAAGTTGATCGGCCAGTTAAAATGATCATTCTAAACAGATCATTGATGCTCATCGAGTAATGGCTTATAAATGATGCACAATGCAAGGCATGACGATGCTCTGGATAGATTGTATTACTTGGATGCTTGGTCGAATCTATTTCTGTCTCAAATTTTGTCACAACATAGAAAATAGAGCTTGCTTAACATGGGCTTTGGATTTGTGTCATTCTGAGCTCTAAATCCAAAGTTTCAGACGATTTGGTGCGTACATGTCAAGTTGATCGGAACGTTAAAATGATCATTCTAAACTGATCATTGATGCTCATTGAGAAAAGGCTTATTAATGAAGCACAACGCATGTCAAGACTCAGTTTTGGATAGATTGGATTACTAGAACTCTTTGTCGAATCTACTTCTATCTCAAATTTTTTGACAATATAGAAAATTGAGCTAGCTTAACGTGGGCATTGGATTCGTGTCATTATGAGCTATAAATCAATTGTGACGGACGATATAGTGCAGACATGTCAAGTTGATCGGCCAGTTAAAATGATCATTCTAAACTGATCATTGATGCTCATTGAGTAACGGCTTATAAATGAAGGACAATTCATGGCATCGAGCAGTTCTGGATAGATTGGATTACTTTGATGCTTTGTAAAACCTATTTTGGTCCCAAATTTTACCACAATAGAGAAAATTGAGGTAGCTTAATGTGGGCTTTGGATTTGTGTCATTCTGAGCTCTAAATCAAAAGTTACAGACGATTTAGTGCGGAAATGTCATGTTGATCGGCCATTTAGAATGTTCATTCTAGACTGATCATTGGAGCTCATTGAGTAGAGACTTATAAATGAAGCACAATGCATGGCAAGATGCAGTTTTCTATAGATTGGATTACTTGACGCTTTTTCTTATATATTTCTATCTAAAATTTTGTGACGATATAGAAAATTGAGCAAGCTTAACGTGGGCATTGGATTCATGTCATTATGAGCTATTATTCAAAAGTTACAGACGATATAGTGCATACTCGTCAAGTTGATCGGCCAGTTAAAATGAACATTCGAACTGATCATTGATGTTCATCGAGTAAAAGCTTATAAATGAAACACAATACAAGGCATGACGCAGTTCTAGATAGATTTTTTGCAGACATGTCAAGTTGATCATCCACTTAAAATGATCATTGTAAATTGATCATTGTTGCTCATTGAGTAAAGGCTTATAAATGAAGCACATTATAGAAAATTGACGCTTTGCGGAATATATTTTTGCCTTAAATTTTGTCACATTATAGAAAATTGAGCTAGATTAACGTGGGCATTGGATTCGTGTCATTATGAGTTATAAATCAAAAGTTACGGACGATTTAGTATGGAAATGTGAAGTTGATCAGCCGGTTAAAATGATCATTCTATGCTGATCATTGATCTTCATTGAGTAAAGGGTTATAAATGAACCACAATGCATGGTATGAAGCAGTTCTGGATATACTGGATTACTTGGATGCTTTGTCGAGTCTATTTTTGTCTCAAATTTTATCACAATATAGAACATTGAGCTACCTTAACGTGGCCTTTGGATTTGTGTCATTTTGAGCTCTAAATCAAAAATTATGGACCATATAATGTGGACATGTCAAGTTGATCGGCCAGTAAAAATGATCATTCTAAACTGATCATTGATGATCATTGAGTAACGGCTTATAAGTGAAACAATTCTGGATAGATTGGATTACTTGGATGCTTTGCTAATCTATTTCTGTCTCAAATATTGTCACAATATAGAAAATTGAGCTAACTTAACGTGGGCTTTGGATTTGTGTCTTATGTGCTCTAAATAAAAAGGTACGGACGATTTAGTGAGGAAATGTCAAGTTGATCGGCCATTTAAAATGGTCATTCTAAAATTATCAATGGTGCTCATTGAGTAGAGGCATATAATGAAGCACAATGCATGGCAAGGCTCAGTTTTGGATAGATTGGATTACTTGACGCTTTTTCTTATATATTTCTATCTCAAATTAGGTTAGAATATAGAAACTTGAGCTAGCTTAACGTGGGCATTGCATTTGTGTCATTATGATCTATAAATCGAAAATTACGGATGATATAGTGCACACATGTCAAGTTGATTGGCCAGTTAAAATGATCATTCTAAACTGATCACTGATGCTCATCTAGTAACGGCTTATAAATGAAGCACAATGCAAGGCATGATGTAGTTCTGGATAGATTGTATTACGTGTATGCTTGGTCGAATCTATTTCTGTCTCAAATTTTGTAACAACATAGAAAATTTAGCTAGTTTAACGTGGGCTTTGGATTTATGTCATTCTGAGTTCTAAATGTAAAGTTACGGACGATTTAGTGCGTACATGTCAAGTTGATCGGCCTGTTAAAATGATCATTCTAACCTGACCATTGATGCTCATTGAGTAAAGGCTTATTAATGAAGCACACTGTGTGGCAAGACGCAGTTTTCGATAGATTGGATTACTTGGACTCTTCGTCGAATCTATTTCTATCTCAAATTTTGCCACAATATAGAAATTGAGCTAGCTTAACGTGAGCATTGGATTCGTGACATTATGAGCTATAAATCAAAAGTTACAGACCATATAATGCACACATGTCAAGTTGATCGCCCAGTTAAAATGAACATTATAAACTGATCATTGATTCTCATCAAGTAACGGCTTATAAATGAAGCACAATGCAAGGCATGATGCAGTTCTGGATAGATTGGATTACTTGGACTCTTTGTCGAATCTATTTCTCTCTTAAACTTTGTCACAATATAAAAAATTGAGCTAGCTTAACTTGGGCGTTGGATTTGTGTCATTCTGAAGTTTAAATCCAAAGTTATGGACGATTTAGTGCGTACATGTCAAGTTGATAGACCATTTAAAATGATCATTGATGCTCATTGAGTAAAAGGTTATTGATGAAGCACAATGCATGGCAAGACGCAGGTTTGGATAGATTCGATTACTTGGACGTTTTTTCGAATCTACTTCTATCTCAAATTTTGTCACGATATAGAAAATTGAGCTATCTTAACGTGGGCATTGGATTCATGTCATTATGATCTATAAATCAAAATTTGTGGACGATATAGTGCAAACATGTAAAGTTGATCGGCCAGTTAAAATGATCATTGAGTAACGGCTTATCAATGAAACACAATGCAAGGCATGACGCAGTTTTGGATAGATTGGATTATTTGGTTGCTTTTTCGTTTCTATTTTTGTCTTAAATTTTGTCACGATATAAAAAATTGAGCTAGCCGAACATGGGCATTGGATTCGTGTCATTCGGAGCTATAAATCAAAAGTTATGGACGATATAATGCAGACATGTCAAGTTGATCGGATAGTTAAAATGATCATTCTAAAGTGATCATTGATGCTCATTGCGTAAAGGCTTATAAATAAAGCACAATGCATGGCGTGAAAAAGTTCTGGATAGATTGGATTACTTGATTGCTTTATCGAATCTATTTCTGCCTCAAATTTTCTCACAAAATAAAAAACTGAGCTAGCTTAACGTTGGCCTTGGATTTGTATCATTCTGAGCTCTAAATCAAAAGTTACGTGTGATTTTGTGCAGACATGTCAAGTTGATCGTCCAGTTTAAATGATCATTGTAAATTGATCATTGGTGCTCATTGAGTAAAGGCTTATAAATGAAGCACAATGCGTGGCATAACGCAATTTTGGATATAATTGATTACTTGGTGACTTTGTCAAAACTATTTTTGCCTCAAATTTTGTCACGATATAGAAAATTGAGCTTTCTTAACGTGGGATTTGGATTTGTGGCATTCTGAGTTCTAAATTAAAAGGTAAGGATGATTTAGTGCATACATATAAAGTGGATCGGCCAGTTAAAATGATCAATATAAACTGATCATTGATGTTCATTGAGTAAAGTCTTGGGTAGATTGGATTATTTGGATGCTTTGTCGAACGTATTTCTGTCTTAAATTATGTCACAATATAGAAAATTGACCTAGCTTAACGTGGGCATTGGACTCGTGTCATTCAGAGCTATAAATCAAAAGTTACGGACGATATAGTGCAGACATGTCATGTTGATCGCCTAGTTAAAATGATCATTCTAAACTGATCATTGATGCTAATTTATTAAAGGCTTATAAATGAAGCACAATCCATTGCATTACGCAGTATTGGATAGATTAGATTACTTGGACGCTTTGCGGAATATATTTTTGCCTTAAATTTTGTCACATTATAGAAGATTGAGCTAGGTTAACGTGGGCATTGGATTCGTGTCATTATGAGTTATAAATCAAAAGTTACGGACGATTTAGTATGGAAATGTGAAGTTGATCAGCCAGTTAAAATGATCATTCTAAGCTGATCATTGATGCTCATTGAGTAACGGCTTATAAATGAACCACAATGCATGGTATGAAGCAGTTCTGGATAGATTGGATTACTTGGATGCTTTGCGAATTTATTCCTGTCTCAAATTTTTTGAAAATATAAAAAATTGAGCTAACTTAACGTGGGATTTGGATTTGTGTCATTATGAGCTCTAAATATAAAGGTATGGACGATTTAGTGCGGAAATGTCAAATTGATCGGCATTTAAAATGATCATTCTAAACTGATCAATGATGCGCATTGAGTAAAGGCATATAATGAAGCATAATGCATGGCAAGACTCAGTTTTGGATAGATTGGACTACATGACGCTTTTTCGTATATATTTCTATCTCAAATTAGGTCAGAATATTGAAAACTGAGCTGGCTTAACGTGAGCATTGGATTTGTGTCATTATGATCTATAAATAAAAAATTACGGACAATATAGTACATACATGTCAAGTTGATCGGCCAGTTAAAATGATCATTCTAAACTGATCATTGATGCTCATCGAGTAGCGGCTTATAAATGAAGCACAATGCAAGGCATGACATAGTTCTCGATAGATTGTATTACTTGGATGCTTGGTCAAATCTATTTTTGTCTTAAATTTTGTAACAATATAGAAAATTGACCTAGCATAACGTGGGCTTTGGATTTGTGTCATTCTGAGTTCTAAATCCAAAGTTACAGACGATTTAGTGCGTACATGTCAAGTTGATCGGCCAGTTAAAATGATCATTCTAAACTCACCATCGATGCTCATTGAGTAAAGGCTTATTAAGGAAGCACAATGCATGGCAAGATGCAGTTTTGGATAGATTGGATTACTTGGACTCTTTGTCGAATCTATTTCTATCTCAAATTTTGCCACAATATAGAAAATTGAGCTAGCTTAACAAGGGCATTGGATTCGTGTCATTATGAGCTACAAATCAAACATTACAGACGATATAGTGCACACATGTCAAGTGGATCGCCCAGTTAGAATGATCACTATAAACTGATCATTGATGCTCATCGAGTAACGGCTTATAAATGAAGCACAATGCAAGGCATGATGCAGTTCTGGATAGATTGGATTACTTGGACGCTTTGTCGAAACTATTTCTCTCTTAAACTTTGTCACAATATAAAAAATTGAGCTAGCTTAACTTGGGCTTTGGATTTGTGTCATTCGGATTTTTAAATCCAAAATTACGGACGATTTAGTGCATACATATCAAGTTGATCGACTAATTAAAATGATCATTGATGCTCATTGAGTAAAGGCTTATTAATGAAGCACAATGCATGGCAAGACACAGTTTTGGATAGATTGGATTACTTGGATGCTTTTTCGAATCTACTTCTATCTCAAATTTTGTCATGATATAGAAAATTGAGCTAGCTTAACGTGGGCATTGGATTCGTGTCATTGTGAGCAATAAATCAAAAGTTGGGACGATATAGTGCAAACATGTCAAGTTGATCGGCCAGTTAAAATGATCATTCTAAACTGATCATTGATGCTCATTGAGTAACGGCTTATCAATGAAGCACAATGCAAGGCATGACGCAGTTTTGGATAGATTGGATTATTTGGTTGCTTTTTCGAATCTATTTTTGTATCAAATTTTCTCACGATATAAAAAATTGAGCTAGCTTAACATGGCCATTGGAATCGTGTCATTCGGAGCTATAAATCGAAAGTTATGGATGATATAATGCAGACATGTCAAGTTGGTCGGATAGTTAAAATGATCATTCTAAAGTGATCATTGATGCTCATTGAGTAAAGGCTTATAAATAAAGCACAATGCATGGCGTGAAGAAGTTTTGGATAGATTGGATTACTTGGTTGCTTTGTCGAATCTATTTCTGTCTCAAAATTTCTCACAAAATAAAAAATTGAGCTAGCTTAACGTTGGCTTTGGATTTGTATCATTCTAATCTCTAATTCAAAAGTTACGGACGATTTTGTGCAGACATGTCAAATTGATTGGCCAGTTAAAATGATCATTCTAAATTGATCATTGGTGCTCATTGTGTAAAGGCGTATAAATGAAGCACAATGTATGGCACGACGCAGCTTTGGATATAACTGATTACTTGGTGGCTTTGTCGAATCTATTTTTGTCTTAAATTTTGTCGCGATATGGAAAATTGAGCTTACTTAACGTGGGATTTGGATTTGTGGCATTCTGAGTTCTAAATAAAAAGGTAAGGACGATTTAGTGCAGACATGTAAAGTGGATCAGCCAGTCACTACAAAAAAAAGCCGTTTTGCGACCACGGAAGTGCTCGCAAAGTAGTCGCAAAACTGTATTTTTGCGACTACTTTGCGACCACGTGATGTGGTCGCAAAATAATAATCGCAAAAAAAAATTAGTCGCAAATCAGTCGCACATTTGCGACTGATTTGCGACCACGGGCATAGTGGTTAGTTTGCGACTAATTTGCGACCACAACCGTGGTCGCTATTTTTGCGACTAATTTGCCACTGAATTTCCGTAACAAATTTTGCTACTCTTTTGCGACTATGGTTGTGGTTGCTAAATTTGTAGTCGCAAAACAGTTGCAAATTTTTGTGACTGATTTGCGACTACAGTAGAACCGCAGTTGCAAATCAGTCACTGTTTTTTGTGACTGTTTTGCGACTGCAGGTGAACCATAGTCGCAAATCAGTCACAAAAATTTGTGACTGTTTTGCGACTACAGGAGAAACGCAGTAGCAAAACAGTCACAAATTTTTGTGACTGTTTTGCGACTACAGGAGACCAGCAGTCGCAAATCAGTCACAAACTTTTGTGACTGATTTGCGACTGCACATAGCTCGCAGTCGCAAATCAGTCGCAATATTTTGTGACTGATTTGCGACCACATGTATGAAGGAGTCGCAAATCGGTGGCAAAAATTGCGACTACTTTGCGACTACTTTGTTAAAATGATCATTCTAAACTGATCATTGTTGCTTATTGAGTAAAGGCTTATAAATGAAGCACAATGCATGGCATGACACAGTTTTGGATAGATTGGATTAGTTTGATGCTTTGTCGTATATATTTCTGTTTTGTCACAATATAGAAAATTTATCTTGCTTAACGTGAGCTTTGGATTTGTGTCATTCTAAGCTCTAAATCAAAAATTATGAATGATTTAGTGCATTTATGTCAAGTTGATCGGCCCATTAAAGTGATCATTCTAAAATAATGATTGATGCTTATTTAGGAAGGGGTTATAAATGAAGCACAAAGCAAGGCGTGAAGTAATTTTGGGTAGATTGGATAACTTGGTGGCTTTATCGAATATATTTTTGTCTCAAATTTCGTCATGATATAGAAAATTGAGCTAGATTAACGTGGACTTTGGATTCGTGTCATTCATAGCTCTAAATCAAAAGTTACGGGCGATATAGTGCAAACATGTCAAGTTTACTGGCCAGTTAAAATTATCATTCTAAACTGATCATTTGTTCTCATTGGCATATAAATGAAGCACAATGCATGGCATGACGCAATTTTGGATAGACAAGATTATTTGGACGTGGGCTTTGGATTTAGAAATTGAGTTAGCTTAACGTGGGCTTTGGATATGTTTAATTCTAAGCTCTAAATCAAAAGTTACAGACGATTTAGTGCGGACATGTCAAGTTGATCGGCCAGTCAAAATGATCATTCTAAACTGATCAATTGTGCTCATTGAGTAAAGGCTTATAAATGAATCACAATACATGGCATGACGGAATCAATTGGATTAGTTGAACGCTTTGTCGTGTCTATTTCTGTCTCAAATTTTGTCACAATATAGAAAGTTGAGCTTGCTTAACGTGGGCTTCGGATTTGTGTCATTCTAAGCTCTTAATCAAAAGTAATGGATGATTTAGTGCATACATGTCAAGTTGATCGGTCCGTTAAAATGATCATTCTAAAGTAATCTTTGATGCTTATTGAGTAACGGCTTATAAATGAAGCACAATGAAAGGCATGAAGTAGTTCTGGATATTTCACGATATAGAAAATTGAGATAACTCAACATGGGGTTTGGATTCATGTCCATCTAAGCTCTAAATCAAAAGTTACGTATGATATTATGCTGACATGTCAAGTTAATCGGCCAGTTAAAATGATCATTCTAAACTGATAATTGGTGCTCATTGAGTAAAGGCTGATAAATGAAGCACAATGCATGGCACGACGCAATTTTGGATAGATTGGATTACTTGGATGCTTTGTCGTATCTATTTCTGTCTCAAATTTTGTCACAATATAGAAAATTGAGCTAGCTTAACGTGTGCTTTGGATATGTGTCATTCTAAGCTCTAAATCAAAATTTACGGATAATTTTGTGTAGACATGCCAATTTGATCGGCCAGTTAAAATGATCATTCTTAACTGGTAATTGGTGCTCATTGAGTAGACGCCTATATATGAAGCACAATTAATGGCATGCCGCAGTTTTGGATAGATTGGAATACTTGGGCGCTTTGTTGAATCTATTTTTGTCTCAAATTTTGTCACAATATAAAAAATAGAGTTTGCTTAACGTGGGCTTTAGTCCATACATGTCAAGTTGGTCGGCCAGTTAAAATGATCGTTCTAAAGTAATCATTGATGCTTATTAAGTAACAGCTTATAAATGAAGCACAATGAAAGGCATGCCGCAGTTTTGGATAGATTGGATTAGTTTGACGCTTTGTCGTATATATTTTTGTCTCAAATTTTGTCACGATATATAAAATGGAGGTAGCTTAACATGGGCTTTGGATTGGTGTCATTCTGAGCTCTAAATCATAATTTACGGACCATATAGTGGAGACATTCAAGTTGATCGCCCAGTTAAAATGATCATTCTAAACTGATCATTGGTGCTTATTGAGTAAAGACTTATAAATGAGGCACAATTCATGGCAAGACACAGTTTTGGATAGATTGGGGTACTCAATGTCACCATATTCTTCTTCTGGTTCATAGTCCTCTTCATCTTGGGACTCATATTCTCCAGCCTCCGTAATCAGCATGACCCGGTTGTTTGGGCACTCTCTTGAGATGTGTCCACGACCCCTACACTTGAAACAAGTGATGTCACGTAATCTTTGAGGGTTAGAAGACTTACCAGGCTCTCTCTGGTCACGGGTGGGTTCAGGAGGCTTGCTCTTGAACCTTGACTCGATCTCTATGCTCTTTCCTTTGTCTACGCGCTTGGGAATGTTGCTTGGTGCCCAAAGCGTCTTAGGCTTGCTGCGGATGTCTTGGCTCTTACGTTTGATGTGCTGCTCAGCCTGGACAGATAGGTGGAACAAGTCTTTGAAGTCATTGTAGATTTGCCTCTCCACCTTGCGGCTGATCCTTTCTTGGAGTCCATCCAAGAATTGTGCCATCAATGCTTCTTCATCATCATTGAGCTCCAATCTGTTCCTTAACTTCTCGAAACTCTTTGTTGTACTCCTCTACTGATATGGTACCCTGCTTAAGAGTACGAAAACGACGTTGCAAGTCTCTATGAAAGTAAGGTGGAACAAACCTTTGTCGCATGACATCTTTCATGTCGACCCATGAGTCTACGGGTCTCATTCTCTTCCTCCTTCTGTCAGATACCTCACGATCCCACCAGATGAGGGCATTGTCCGTGAGTTGTGCTACTGCCATTGAGACTCTCCTAGGCCCTGGTTGGTTGTAATGATCAAAGATATGATCCATTCTTCTCTCCCAGTCTAGGTAAGCCTCGGGGTCTACTTTTCCTGCAAAACTTGGAGGAGTTAGCTTAACATCAGGATGAGTTACCCGGTTGTAGGCGTGTTCATCTCCATCCTCATGATGTCTAGGAGGCATTCTTGGTCTCTGGTGAAGACCATATGGCTCGAAGCCATCATCTTCTGCCTCTGGTTGCCGTGGAGGTCCTCTCGGCCTATGGTGATAGTTATGAGGTTGTGTGTCCTCATCTCCATCTGGCTGGGGCTCCTCCTATTCGTGCCGTGTCCTAAGGTGCTCAGGACCCTCAGGACAGTCTTGCTCAGCTCTCACGTGCCTTATGGCCTGGAATCTCACAGGCCTCTCCACGCGCTCCAATCTCTCGCCTAAGAATGCGAGTTGCGTTTGGAGGGTGGTGAACATGGCCATCATGGCTTCGGTTGCTTCTCTGTTTTCTTTTGCCATTGTGTGCTACAATGAAAAAAGACAAGTTATGATACTCCTAAATTATTAGGAGGTTTTCTTTTTATAAGGATTCGAAAAAATGCAAAAAGGAAAGTTCTAAGGAATGGAAAATTCGAAAATATGGAGATTTGAATAAAGGGAAATTTTTTTGACAACTATTGCTAGCTCTGCAATTCGAAATCTTTTGGTATTTTTCCTATTTTATTTTTTTTCTTTTTCTTTTCTTTTAATTTAACTTGAAAATAATAGAAATATGATTCTAACAAAAAGGAAAGTCGAATATAGCAATGCAAGAATGATTCTAGAACCTAGTGATGCACGTAGGAACTAGATGCACTCGGTATGAACTTAGATGTTATTTTTTTGATTTTCTGGAATGAAACTTAAACTAATGCGAGAACAAGAAACAAGACAAGCTAAAGGATAGAAACAACCTGGATTAGGAGCTTTAGGCTCTGATACCAAAATGATACAAGCCTCGATTCAAGGCTTATAGGCGCGTGGGCTGTTTGGAGAAGGTTAGGTGAGAAACTCGACCTTAGACTTCTTGGATAGGGGTTTTTGGGTTGGTATTTGATGGAAGGGTGAAGTGAACCACACGAGGGGTGATGAACCTCGTGATAAATCACAAACTTAGAGCCAGGAGGGCTGGTCTCAACTAGGTTCTAAGCGCACAAGATTCTTGAGAGAAAACTTGTAGGGAAAAAGTTCTACTTTATTAATAATCAAAAAGGTTGTCGAACTACAATGCTGGAAGGAGCCTTATTAATATGCTCGACAGCTTGACCTTCTAGGGTCGACCCAAATAAGAAAAGGAAAAACTTACAAAAGTGCACAAAAGGAAAAGATACAAAAGTGTATAATCGAAAAAAGGACCTATTCCTAAAATGTCTTTGACTCAATAAAGTAAATATTCTAGATCCTACCCTGCAAAACAGAAAGAGGCATATATTCGAATTGAAACTTACCTTAACTTACCTCATGGCCAAAAAATGGAAGGTGGCCGTCCTTGTGGCATGCACGCGCCTTGCTCCTAGTCTTCGACTTGGAGTAGGGTTATGAATCTTTGGGCCCGTGACCTCTCTTGCCACTAAAGCCCAAGTCTCTGATGTCCCTTGTGTTGTTGAGAAGCCTTTGGACTCTTCTTTGCACTTCTGGCCCATTGCCCTTAGTTGATCTTCCTCTAAGAGCTTGTCGACCCATAAGCTGAAGTTGTGGAAGAGTGCTCTTGATCTGCTCCTTGTCATTGCTCCTGGTGGCACTACTGGTGTGGAGACTTCCTCTAGATGCATGTCCTGAAGCTAGTAGCTTATCTGGTCCGAGTTTCCTTGTGTAGAAGTAGAAATGCTCGTGCACTCGGCCGCATCGGCTGTACCGGCTGGATTGTGCGAGGTACTGGCCGGAATGCCTTCAGGACCGGCAAAGTTGATCCCGGAGTTGGTGGCATCACCTAGGGGACCGGCGGTGTCATCCACGTCGCCACCAAGTGTGCCGGAAGCTTGGGTCTCTCCGCCGGCAATGCTGGTCAGTCTGGTCCTATTGGTCGAGGGTCCGGCGGTACCGCTTGGGCCGACAGACGTGCCAGATCTCCCGGCTGTCTCGGGCAAGCTTCCTGGTCGGCCAGTCTGGTCTCCTGGCTGGATGTACGACCTGATGTCCTCATCATTCCCTCCCTCTTTAGTAGGTTTTGTCCTCAAAACTGGTTCATCTGCATGGAAAGGGGCCAAGTCAGTAACATTAAACGTATTGGACACATTAAACTCACCTGGAAGCTCGATCCGGTAGGCGTTGTTTTTGATCCTCTCGAGCACTCTGAATGGTCCATCTCCTCTTGGTGCTAGCTTGGAACTCCTTAGGTTTGGGAACCTCTCCTGCCGTAGGTGTAGCCACACCCAATCGCCTGGTTGAAAGATCACCTCCTTTCTTCCTTTGTTGGCATGAGTCACGTACTGTCCGGTCCTCTTCTCCAAGTTCTCTGCTACCTTCTGGTGTAACCTCCTTATGAACTCTGCTTTGGATGCTCCGTTGAGGTTGGTCATCTCAGCTGGTGGCAGTGGTGTTTGCTCCAATGGGGTGAGAGGGTTGAAACCGTATACCACTTCAAATGGTGTCTTCTTGGTTGCTGGAGTGCACGGCTCGGTTGTAGGCGAACTCAATGAAGGGCAGGCACTCCACCCAAGTCTTTAGGTTCTTCCCTAGTGTAGTTCTGAGAAGAGTTGATAGTGTCCTGTTGACAACTTCAGTTTGGCCATCGTTTTGAGGATGGCAGGTGGTAGAGAAGAGTAGCTTCGTGCCTAGCTTTCTCCAAAAGGGTCCTCCAGAAATGGCTGAGGAACTTGGTGTCCCTGTCTGATACGATGGTCCTTGGCACTCCATGAAGCCGTACTATCTCCCTGAAAAACAGCTCAGCTGTTTGTGTGGCATCATTGACATTGGCACATGGAATGAAGTGTGCCATCTTGGAGAATCTGTCCACCACTACAAAGATTGCATCTTTGTGGTTGATCTTGGGCAGACCTAGAACAAAGTCCATTGAGATGTCCACCCATGGATGTGTAGGTATGGGCAGTGGGAGATACAACCCGTGAGGTTGCACTCGGGACTTTGCCTTCTTGCAAGTGATGCATCTTGCACAATGAGCTTCTACTGTCCTCTTGATGTGTGGCCAGTAGAAGTGCTCCTTGACCACTGCTAGAGTCTTGTCGACACCAAAGTGGCCCATGAGTCCTCCTCCATGAGCTTCTCGGATGATAAGCTCCCTCAATGATCCTTGTGGTATGCACAGCCTTCTCTCTCGGAACAAGAATCCCTCATGGATGTAAAACTTGCCATGACTCCCTGTGCCACACTCCTTGTAGCTCTCAGCAAAGTCAGGATCATCCTTGTATAGGTCCTTGATGTGCTCGAATCCTAGGACCTTTGCCTCCATGGTTGATATCAAGGCAAACCTCCTTGATAGTGCATCGGCTACCACATTGTCTTTGCCCTTCTTGTACTTGATGACGTACGGGAAGGTCTCTATGAACTCCATCCACCTGGCATTTCTCCTCTTGAGATTGGTTTGCCCTCTGAGGTGTTTGAGAGTCTCGTGATCAGTGTGGATCACAAACTCCTTGGACAGCAGGTAATGCTGCCAAGTCTCCAATGCTCGGACAAGGGCATAGAGCTCCTTGTCATAAGTGGGGTAGTTCAGTGAGGCACCACCTAACTTCTCACTGAAGTATGCCACTGGTCTCCCTCCTTGGGTTAGCACTGCTCCTATGCCAATTCCAGAGGCATCACACTCCACTTCAAACGTCTTGTTGAATTCGGGCAGGACTAGCACTGGTGCATGTGTAAGGCTGTCCTTCAAGGCCTGGAATGCCTTCTCCTGAGCTTCTCCCCAGCTGAATCCCACGTTCTTCCTCACTACTGCCGTCAGTGGTGAGGCAATACTGCTGAAGTTGGGCACGAATCTCCTATAGAAGCTGGCCAGTCCGTGGAAGCTCCTTACTTGGCTGATGTTTGCTGGTGTTGGCCATTCTTGTATGGCTCGAATCTCCTCTTCATCAACCTGTAGGCCCTGTGAACTTACAACAAAACCTAAAAAGACAAGCTTATCAGTACAAAAGGTGCACTTCTTGAGATTGGCATAAAGCTCCTCTTGTCGAAGGGTTTTAAGTACCATCTCAAGATGTGTGAGGTGTTCCCATAGGCACTTACTATAAACTAATATATCATCAAAGTAAACCACTAGAAACTTACTGATGTACGCCCTAAGAACTTGGTTCATAAGGCGCATGAAGGTGCTTGGGGCATTAGTCAAGCCAAATGGCATGACTGTCCACTCGTAGAACCCTTGCTTTGTCTTGAAAGCAGTCTTCCATTCATCACCTTCTTTCATCCTGACCTAGTGGTATCCACTCTTGAGGTCTATCTTGGAGAAGACCGTGGCTCCACTCAGCTCATCTAGCATGTCATCCAGCCGTGGTATTGGATGCCGGTACTTGACAGTGATGTTGTTGATTGCTCGGCAGTCTACGCACATTCGCCAAGTCCCATCTTTGTTGGGCACTTGTAGCACTGGTACGGCACATGGACTGAGGCTCTCTTGAACATATCCTTTCTCCAGGAGCTCCTTGACTTGCTTCTCAAGCTCCTTGGACTCCTCTGGACTCATCCGGTAGGCTGGCCGGTTGGGCAGGGCTGCTCCGGGTACTAGATCGATCTGGTGTTCTATGCCACGTAAAGGAGGCAAGCCTGCTGGTATCTCCTCTGGAAACACATCCTGGAACTTGTTGAGGAGAGTTGCTACTTTAGGAGGTAGCTCTACCTGTCCCTGTTCTATACTCAAAATTTCTTTGATTAGTAACATTAAATCCTTCGAGGCTAAAGCTCTCCGGAAATGGCTTGGTTGAATAAGAAAATTAGACTTGATAAGTTTCTTTTCCTTACTCATTTGGAGTTGTAGCTCGTGTACCTGGGCAGGTGTAAGAGGAGCCAAGCTGACCTTTCTTTTGTCATGCACAAAAGTGTAGAGATTGGTTCGGCCATCATGCCTGGTCTCTTTGTCAAACTGCCATGGCCTTCCTAGCAGAGGATGGCCAGCTTGCATGGGCACCACGTCGCACACGACTTGGTCTTGGTACTTGTCCACACTGAATGGCACGGTGACTTGCTCATGGATCTTGAGCTCCACTTTGTCATCGAGCCATCTCAATCTATATGGTTGAGGATGTCTTGTCTTCTGTAGACCTAGCTTATCAACCATATATGCACTAGCAACGTTAGTGCCAGAACCACCATCTACGATGAGGTTACATACCTTGCCCTTGATGGTGCAACGGCTGTGGAAGATGTTCTCCCTTTTGGATGGTCTCTGAAGGATCCACCATTGCACTGAGGCTGCATCTAGTGACCAGCACTTCCCCCACATTGGGGGTACTCAATGTCACCATATTCTTCTTCTGGTTCATAGTCCTCTTCATCTTGGGACTCATATTCTCTAGCCTCCATAATCAGCATGACCCGGTTGTTTGGGCACTCCCTTGAGATATGTCCACGACCCCTACACTTTAAACAAGTGATGTCACGTAATCTTTGAGGGTTAGAAGACTTACCAGGCTCTCTCTGGTCACGGGTGGGTTCAGGAGGCTTGCTCTTGAACCTTGACTCGATCTCTATGCTCATGCCTTTGTCTACGGGCTTGGGAATGTTGCTTGGTGCCCAAGGCGTCTTAGGATTGCTGCGGATGTCTTGGCTCTTACGTTTGATGTGCTGCTCAGCCTGGACAGATAGGTGGAACAAGTTTTTGAAGTCATTGTAGATTTGCCTTTCCACCTTGCGGCTGATTCTTTCTTGGAGTCCATCCAAGAATTGTGCCATCAATGCTTCTCCATCATCATTGAGCTCCAATCTGTTCCTTAGCTTCTCAAACTCTTCATAGTACTCCTCTACTGATCTGGTACCCTGCTTAAGAGTACGAAAACGACGTTGCAAGTCTCTATGAAAGTAAGGTGGAACAAACCTTTGTCGCATGACATCTTTCATGTCGACCCATGAGTCTATGGGCCTCATTCTTTTCCTCCTTCTGTCAGATACCTCACGATCCCACCAGATGAGGGCATTGTCCGTGAGTTGTGCTACTGCCATTGAGACTCTCCTAGGCCCTGGTTTGTTGTAATGATCGAAGATATGATCCATTCTTCTCTCCCAATCTAGGTAAGCCTCGGGGTCTACTTTTCCTGCAAAACTTGGAGGAGTTAGCTTAACATCAGGATGAGTTACCCGGTTGTAGGCGTGTTCATCTCCATCCTCATGATGTCTAGGAGGCATCCTTGGTCTCTGGTGAAGACCATATGGCTCGAAGCCATCATCTTCTTCCTCTGGTTGCCGTGGAGGTCCTCTCGGCCTATGGTGATAGTTATGAGGTTGTGTGTCCTCATCTCCATCTGGCTGGGGTTCCTCCTGTTCGTGCCGTGTCCTAAGGTGCTCAGGACCCTCAGGACGGTCTTGCTCAGCTCTCACGTGCCTTATGGCCTGGAATCTCACAGGCCTCTCCACGCGCTCCAATCTCTCGCCTATGGATGCGAGTTGCGTTTGGAGAGTGGTGAACATGGCCATCATGGCTTTGGTTGCTTCTCTGTTTTCTTTTGCCATTGCGTGCTACAAAGAAAGAAGACAAGTTATGATACTCCTAAGTTATTAGGAGGGTTTTCTTTTTGTAAGGATTCAAAAAAATGCAAAAAGGAAAGTTCTAAGGAATGGAAAATTCGAAAATATGGAGATTTGAATAAAAGGAAATTTTCTTGACAACTATTGCTAGCTGTCCAATTCGAAATCTTTTGGTATTTTTCCTATTTTCTTTTCTTTTTCTTTTCTTTTAATTTAACTTAAAAATAATAGAAATATGATTCTAACAAAAAGGAAAGTCGAATATAGCAATGCAAGAATGATTCTAGAACCTAGTGATGCACGTAGGAACTAGATGCACTCGGTATGAACGTAGATGTTATCTTCTTGATTTTCTGGAATGAAACATAAACTAATGCAAGAAGAAGAAACAAGAAAAGCTAAAGGATAGAAACAACCTGGTTTAGGAGCTTTAAGCTCTGATACCAAAATGATACAAGCCTCGATTCAAGGCTTATAGGCGCGTGGGCTGTTTGGAGAAGGTTAGGTGAGAAACTCAACCTTAGACTTCTTGGATAGGGGTTTTTGGGTTGGTATTTGATGGAAGGGTGAAGTGAACCACACGAGGGGTGATGAACCTCGTGATAAATCACAAACTTAGAGCTAGGAGGGCTGGTCTCAACTAGGTTCTAAGCGCACAAGATTCTTGAGAGAAAACTTGTAAGAAAATTCGATCTTTATTAATTAGCAAAAAGGTTGTCGAACTACAATGCTGGAAGGAGCCTTATTAATATGCTCGACAGCTTGACCTTCTAGGGTGACTCAAATAAGAAAAGGAAAATTTACAAAAGTGCACAAAAGGAAAATACAAAAGTGTATAATCGAAAAAGGACCTATTCCTAAAATGTCTTTGACTCAATAAATGTAAATATTCTAGATCCTACCCTGCAAAACAGAAAGAGGCAAATATTCTTATTGAAAACTTACCTTACTTACCTCACGGCCAAGAAATGGAAGGTGGCCGTCCTTGGGCATGCACGCGCCTTGTTCCTAGTCTTCGACTTGGAGTAGGGTTAGGAATCTTTGGGCCCTGACCTCTCTTGCCACTAAATCCCAAGTCTCTGATGTCCCTTGTGTTGTTGAGAAGCCTTTGGACTCTTCTTTGCACTTCTGGCCCATTGCCCTTAGTTGATCTTCCTCTAGGAGCTTGTGGATTTCTGTCATTCTATGCTCTAAATCAAACGTTATGGATGATTTAGTGGAGACATGTCAAGTTGATCGACCCGTTAAAATGATCATTCTCAACTGATCATTGATGCTCATTGAGAAAATGCTTATAAATGAAACACAATGCATGGCATGACGCAGTTTTGGATAGATTGGATTATTTGGACAATTTGTCTTATCTATTTCTGTCTCAAATTTTGTCACAATATAAAAAATTGAGCTTGCTTAACGTGGGCTTTGGATTTGTGTCATTCTAAGCTCTAAATCAAAAGTTATGGAGGATTTAGTGCATTCATGTCAAGTTGGTCGGCCAGTTAAAATGATTGTTCTAAAGTAATCATTGATGCTTATTAAGTAACGGCTTATAAACGAAGCACAATGCAAGGCATGCCGCAGTTCTGGATAGATTGGAGAACTTGGTGGCTTTATCAAATCTATTTTTGTCTCAAATTTTGTCATGATATAGAAAATTGAGGTAGCTTAACATGGGCTTTGGATTGGTGTCATTCTGAGCTCTAAATCATAATTTACGGACGATATAGTGGAGACATTAAAGTTGATCGGCCAGTTAAAATGATCATTCTAAACTGATCATTGGTGCTTATTGAGTAAAGACTTATAAATGAGGCACAATTCATGGCAAGACACAGTTTTGGATAGATTGGATTAGTTGGACGCTTTGTCGTATCTATTTCTGTCTAACATTCTGTCACAAAATAGAAAATTGAGTTTGCTTAACGTGGGCTTTGGATTTGTGTCGTTTTAAGCTCTAAATATAAAGGTATGGACGATTTAGTACATACATGTCAAGTTGATCGGCCTGTTAAAATGATCATTCTAAAGTAATCATTGATACTTATTGAGTAACGGATTATAAATGAAGCACAATGCAAGACATGAAGTAGTTCCGGATAGATTGGATAACTTGGTGGCATTATCGAATCTTTTTTTGTCTCAAATTTTGTCACAAATTGAGCTTGCTTAACGTGGGCTTTAGATTCGTGTAATTTTGAGCTCTAAATCAAAAGTTACGGACGATTTAGTGTAGACATGTCAAGTTGATCGGCCTGTTAAAACGATCTTTCTTAACTGATCAGTGATGATCATTGAGTGAAGGCTTATTAATGAAGCAGAAGCCATGGCATGACACAATTTTGGATAGATTGGATTACTTGGACAATTTGTCGAATCTATTTGTGTCTCTAATTTTGTCAAAATATAGAAAATTGATCTAGCTTAACGTGGGCTTTGGATTTGTGTCATTCTAAGCTATAAATCAAGAGTTACGGACGATATAGTGCACACATGTCAAGTTGATTGACCAGTTAAAATGTTCATTCTAAACTAAGCATTGGTGCTCATTGAGTAAAAGCTTATAAATGAAGCACAATGCATGGCATGACACAATTTTGGATAGATTGGATTAGTTGGACGCTTGTTCGTATCTATTTCTGTCTCAAATTTTGTCCCAATATAGATAATTGAGCTAGCTTAACGTGGGCTTTGGATTTGTGTCATTCTAAGCTCTAAATCAAATGTTACGGACAATTTAGTGCAGACATGTCAAGTTGATGGGCCGGTTAAAATGATCATTATTAAATGATAATTGGTGCTCATTGAGTAGACACTAAAAAATGGAGCACAGTGCATGGCATAATGATTTTTGGATAGTTTGGATAACTTGGATGCTTTGTCGAATCTATATATGTCTCAAATTTTGTCACGATATAGAAAATTGAGATACCTTAACGTGGGCTTTGGATTCGTGTCATTCTTAGCTCTAAATCAAAAGTTACGGACGATTTCGTGCAGACATGTCAAGTTGATCGGCCTGTTAAAATGATCTTTTTAAACAGATCAGTGATGCTCATTGAGTGAATGCTTATTAATGAAGCCCAATGCATGGCATGAAACATTTTTGGATAGATTGGATTACTTGGACGATTTGTCGAATCTATTTTTGTCTCAAATTTTATCACAATATAGAAAACTGAGCTAGCTTAACGTGGGATTGGATTTGTGTCATTCTGAGCTCTAAATCAAAAATTATGGATGATATAGTGCAAACATGTCAAGTTGATCGACCAGTTAAAATGATCATTCTCAATTGATCATTGATGCTCATTGAGAAAAGGTTTATAAATGAAGCACAATCCTTGGAATGAAGTAGTTCTGGATAGATTGGATAATTTGGATGCTTTTTCGAATCTATTTCGTCTCAATTTTTTTCACAATATAGTAAATTGAGCTAGCTTAACGTGACCTTTGGATTCGTATCATTTTGAGCTCTAAATCAAAAGTTACGGACGATATAGTGCAGACATGTCAAGTTCATCGGCCAGTTAAAATGATCATTCTAAACTGATAATTCGTGCTCATTGAGTAAAGACTTATAAATGAAGCACAATGCATGGCATGATGAAGTTTTGGATAGATTAGATTAGTTGGAAGCTTTTTCGTATCTACTAGAGTTCCAAATTTTGTCACAATATAGAAAATTGAGCTAGCTTAACGTGGGCTTTGGATTCTTGTCATTTTGAGCTCTAAATCAAAAGTTACGGACGATTTAGTGCACACATGTGAAGTTGATCGGCCTGTTAAAATGATCATTCTAAACTGATCAGTGATGCTCATTGAGTGAAAGCTTATTAATGAAGCACAATGCATGGCATGACACAGTTTTGGATATATTGGAGTACTTGGACGATTTGTCGAATTTATTTCTGTCTCAAATTTTGTAACAATATAGAAAATTGAGCTAGCTTAACGTGGGCTTTGGATTTGTGTTATTCTAAGCAATAAATCAAGAGTTACGGATGATTTAGTGTATACATGTCAAGTTGATCGGCCAGTTAAAATGATCATTTTAAACTGATCATTGGTGCTCATTGAGTAAAGGCTTATAAATGAAGCACAATGTATGGCATGACGCAGTTTTGGATTACTTGAACGCTCTGTCGAATCTATTTTTGTCTCAAATTTATCTAAATATAGAAAATTGAGCTAGCTTGACGTGGGATTGGATTTGTTTTATTCTAAGCTCTAAATCAAAAGTTATGGATGATATAGGGCATGCATGTCAAGTTGATCGACCAGTTAAAATGATCATTCTCAACTGATACTTGATGATCATTGAGAAAAGGTTTATAAATGAGGCACAATGCATGGCATGAAGTAATTCTGGATAGATTGGATAACTTGGATGCTTTGTCGAATCTATTTCTCTCTCAAATTTTGTCACAATATAGTAAATTGAGCTTGATTAACGTGAGCTTTCGATTCGTGTAGTTTTGAGCTCTAAATCAAAAGTTACGGACGATATAGTACAAACATGTCAAGTTGATCGGCCAGTAAAAATGATCATTCTAAACTGATTATTCGTGCTCTTTGAGTAAAGACATTTTATGAAGCACAATGCATGGCATGACACAGTTTGGGATAGATTGGATTAGTTGGACGCTTTGTTGTATCTATTTCTGTCTCAAATTTTATCCCAATATAGTAAATTGCGCTTGATTAAAGTTGGCTTTGGATTTGTGTCATTCTAAGCTCTAATTCACAAGTTATGGACGATTTAGTGCATACATGTCAAGTTAGTTGACCAGTTAAAATGATCATTCTAAAGTAATCATTGATGCTTATTGAGTAACGGCTTACAAATGAAGCACAATAGAAGGCATTAAGCAGTTCTGGATAGATTGGATAACTTGGTGGCTTTATCAACTCTAAATCAAAAGTTACGAATGATTTTGTGCAGACATGTCAAGTTGATCGGCTAGTTAAATCATTCTAAATTCATCATTGGTGCTCATTGAGTAAATGCTTATAAATGAAGCACAATGCATGGCATGACGCAGTTTTGGATATAATTGATTACTTGGTGGCTTTGTCGAATCTATTTTTGTCTCAAATTTTGTCACGATATAGATTATTGAACTTACTTAACGTGGGATTTGGATTTCTAAATCAAATGGTAAGGGCGATTTAGTGCAGACATGTAAAGTGGATCGGCCAGTTAAAATGATCATTATAAACTGATCATTGATGTTCATTGAGTAAAGTCTTATTAATGAAGCGCAATGCATGGCATGACACAGATTTGGGTAGATTGGATTATTTGGATGCTTTGTCGAACCTATTTCTGTCTTAAATTATGTCACAATACAGAAAAGCTAGATTAACGTGGGCATTGGATTCGTGTCATTATGAGTTATAAATCAAAAATTACGGACGATTTAGTGCAGAAATGTGAAGTTGATCGGCAAGTTAAAATGATCATTCTAAGCTGATCATTGATGCTCATTGAGTAACGGCTTATAAATGAACCACAATGCATGGTATGAAGCAGTTCTGGATAGAATGGATTTTTTGGATGCTTTGTCGAATCTATTTTTGCCTCAAGTTTTATCACAATATAGAAAATTGAGCTAGCATAACGTGGGCTTTTGATTTGTGTCATTCTGAGCTCTAAATCAAAAATTATGGACGATATAATGTGGACATGTCAAGTCGATCGGCCAGTGAAAATGATCATTCTAAACTGATCATTGATGCTCATTGAGTAAAGGCTAATAAATGAAGCACAATGCATGGCATGAAGCATTTCTGGATAGATTGGATAACTTGGATACTTTGTCGATTCTATTCTGTCTCAAATTTTGACACAATATATAAAATTGAGCTAGCTTAATGTGGACTTTGGATTTGGGTCATTCTGAGCTCTAAATCAAAAGTTATGGACGATTTAATGCAGATATGTCAAGTTGATCGGCAAGTTAAAATGATCATTATAAACTGATCATTGATGGTCATTGAGTAACGGCTTATAAATGAAACACAATGCATGGCATGACGCAATTTTGGATAGATTGGATTGCTTAGACGCTTTGTCGTAACTATTTTTGTCTAAGATTTTTTCACAATATAAACAATTGAGCTAGCTTAACGTGAGCTTTGGATTTGTGTCATTTTAAGCTCTAAATCAAAAGTTAGAGACGATTAGTGCGGACATGTCAAGTTGATCGGCCAGTTAAAATGGTCATTCTAAACTGATCATTGTTGCTTATTGAGTAAAGGCTTATAAATGAAGCACAATGCATGGCATGACACAGTTTTGGATAGATTGGATTAGTTTGACACTTTGTCGTATATATTTCTGTCTCACATTTTGTCACAATATAGGAAATTGATCTTGCTTAACGTGAGCTTTGGATTTGTTTCATTCTAAGCTCTAAATCAAAAGTTATGGATGATTTAGTGCATACTGGTCAAGTTGATCAGCCCATTAAAATGATCATTCTAAAATAATCATTGATGCTTATTGAGGAAGGGGTTATAAATGAAGCACAAAGCAAGGCATGAAGTAACTTTGGGTAGATTGGATAACTTGGTGGCTTTATCGAATCTATTTTTGTCTCAAATTTCGTCACGATATAGAAAATTGAGCTAGATTAACGTGGACTTTGGATTCGTGTAATTCATAGCTCTAAATCAAAAGTTACGGGCGATATAGTGCAAACATGTCAAGTTTATTGGCAAGTTAAAATTATCATTTAAACTGATCATTTGTTCTCATTGAGCATATAAATGAAGCACAATGCATGGCATGACGCAATTTTGGATAGACAGGATTATTTGGACTCTTTGTCGTATCTATTTTTGTCTCAAATTTTGTCACAATATAGAAAATTAAGCTAGCTTAACGTGGGATTTGGATTTGTGTCATTCTAAGCTCTAAATCATAAGTTAGAAACGATTTAGTGCGGACATATCAAATTGATCGGCCAGTTAGAATGATCATTCTTAACTGATCATTGGTGCTCATTGGGTAAAGGCTTATAAATGAAGCACAAAGCATGGGATGACGAAGTTTTTGATAGATTGGATAACTTGGATGCTTTGTCGTATCTTTTTCAGTCTTAAATTTTGTCATAATATAGGAAATTGAGCTATCTTAACGTGGGCTTTGGATTTGTGTCATTCTGAGCTCTAAAACAAAAGTTACGGACGATATAGTGCAGACATGTCAAGTTGATCGGCCAGTTATAATGATCATTCTACACTGATCATTGATGTTCATTGAGTAACGGCTTATAAATGAAGCACAATGCATGGCATGAACCAGTTCTGGATAGATTGGATTACTTGGATGCCTTGTCGAATCAATTTCTGTCTCAAAATTTGTCACAATATAGAAAATAGAGATAGCTAATCGTGGGCTTTGGATTTGTGTCATTCTAAGCTCTAAATCAAAAGGTAGGGATGATTTAGTGCAGATATGTCAACTTCATCGGCCTGTTAAAATGATCATTCTAAACTGAATCATTAATCTTCATTAAGTAAAGGCTTATAAATGATGCAGAATGCAAGGCATGACGCAGTTTTGGATAGATTAGATTACTTGGTTGCTTTGTCGAATCTATTTCTCTCTGAAATTTTGTCACAAAATTGATAATTGAGCTAGTTTAACGTGGGCTTTGGATTCGTGTCATTCTGAGCTCTAAATCAAAAGTTATGGACGATATAGTGCAAACATGTCAAGTTGATCGGTCAATTAAAATGATCATTTTAAAAAACTGATCATTGGTGCTCATTGAGTAAAGGCTTAAAAATGAAGCACAATGCATGGCATGACGTAATTTTGGATAGATTGGATTTCTTAGACGCTTTGTCGTATCTATTTTTGTCTCAGATTTTTTCACAATATAAAAAATTGAGCTAGCTTAATGTGGGCTTTGGATATGTGTCATTTTAAGCTCTAAATCAAAAGTTAGAGACGATTAGTGCGGACATGTCATGTTGATCGGCCAGTTAAAATGATCATTCTAAACTGCTCATTGTTGCTTATTGAGTAAAGGCTTATAAATGAAGCACAATGCATGGCATGACACAGTTTTGGATAGATTGGACTAGTTTGACGCTTTGTGGTATATATTTCAGTCTCACATTTTGTCACAATACAGAAAATTAATCTTGCTTAACGTGAGCTTTGGATTTGTGTTATTCTAAGCTCTAAATCAAAAGTTATTGATGATTTAGTGCATACATGTCAAGTTGATCGGCCCATTAAAATGATCATTCTAAAATAATCATTGATGCTTATTGAGGAAGGGGTTATAAATGAAGCACAAGGCAAGGCATGAAGTAATTTTGGGTAGATTGGATAAGTTGGTGGCTTTATCGAATCTATTTTTGTCTCAAATTTCGTCACGATATAGAAAATTGAGCTAGATTAACGTGGACTTTGGATTCGTGTCATTCATAGCTCTAAATCAAAAGTTATGGGCGATATAGTGCAAACATGTCAAGCTTATTGGCCAGTTAAAATTATCATTCTAAACTGATCATTTGTTCTCATTGAGCATATAAATGAAGCACAATGCATAGCATGACGCAATTTTGGATAGACAGGATTATTTGGACGCTTTGTCGTATCTATTTTTGTCTTAAATTTTTGTCAAAATATAGAGAATTGAGCTAGCTTAACATGGAATTTGGATTTGTGTCATTCTAAGCTCCAAATCATAAGTTACGGACGATTTAGTGCTAACATATCAAGTTGACCAGCCAGTTAGAATGATCATTCTTAACTGATCATTGGTGCTCATTGGGTAAAGGCTTATAAATGAAGCACAAAACATGGGATAACGAAGTTTTGGATAGATTGGATAACTTGGATGCTTTGTCGTATCTTTTTCAGTCTTTAATTTTTTCATAATATACAAAATTGAGCTATCTTAACGTGGGCTTTGGATTTGTGTCATTCTGAGCTCTAAAATAAAAGTTACAGACGATATAGTGCAGACATGTCAAGTTGATCAGGCAGTTAAAATGATCATTCTACACTGATCATTGATGTTCATTGAGTAACGTATTATAAATGAAGCACAATGCATGGCATGAAGCAGTTCTGGATAGATTGGATTACTTGGATGCTTTGTCGAATCAATTTCTATCTCAAAATTTGTCACAATATAGAAAATAGAGATAGCTAATCGTGGGCTTTGGATTTGTGTCATTCTAAGCTCTAAATCAAAAGGTGTGGATGATTTAGTGCAGATATGTCATCTTCATCGGCCTGTTAAAATGATCATTCTAAACTGAATAATTAATCTTCATTGAGTAAAGGCTTATAAATGATGCAGAATGCAAGGCATGACGCAGTTTTGGATAGATTAGATTACTTGGTTGCTTTGTCGAATCTATTTCTCTCTGAAATTTTGTCACAATATTGATAATTGAGCTAGTTTAACGTGGGCTTTGGATTCGTGTCATTCTGAGCTCTAAATCAAAAGTTATGGATGATATAGTGCAAACATGTCAAGTTGATCGGCCAATTAAAATGATAATTTTAAACTGATCATTGGTGCTCATTGAGTAAAGGCTTAAAAATGAAGCACAATGCATGGCATGACGCAATTTTGGATAGATTGGATTTCTTATACGCTTTGCCGTATCTATTTTTGTCTCATATTTTTTCACAATATAAAAAATTGAGCTAGCTTAACGTGGGCTTTGGATTTGTGTCATTTTAAGCTCTAAATCAAAAGTTAGAGACGATTAGTGCGGACATGTCAAGTTGATCGGCCAGTTAAAATGATCATTCTAAACTGATCATTGTTTCTTATTGAGTAAAGGCTTATAAATGAAGCACAATGCATGGCATGACACAGTTTTGGATAGATTGGATTAGTTTGACACTTTGTCATATATATTTCTGTCTCACATTTTGTCACAATATAGAAAATTGATCTTGCTTAACATGAGCTTTGGATTTGTGTCATTCTAAGCTCTAAATCAAAAGTTATGGATGATTTAGTGTATACATGTCAAGTTGATCGGCCCATTAAAATGATCATTCTAAAATACTCATTGATGCTTATTGAGGAAGGGGTTATATATGAAGCACAAAGAAGTGCATGAAGTAATTTTGGGTAGATTGGATAACTTGGTGGCTTTATCGAATCTATTTTTGTCTCAAATTTCATCACGATATAGAAAATTGAGCTAGATTAACGTGGACTTTGGATTTGTGTCATTCATAGCTCTAAATCAAAAGTTACGGCCGATATAGTGCAAACATGTCAAGTTTATTGGCCAGTTAAAATTATCATTCTAAACTGATCATTTGTTCTCATTGAGCATATAAATGAAGCACAATGCATGGCATGACGCAATTTTGGATAGACAGGATTATTTGGACACTTTGTCGTATCTATTTTTGTCTCAAATTTTGTCACAATATAGAACATTGAGCTAGCTTAACGTGGGATTTGGATTTGTGTCATTTTAAGCTCTAAATCATAAGTTACGGACGATTTAGTGCGGACATATAAAGTTGATCGGCCAGTTAGAATGATCATTCTTAACTGATCATTGGTGCTCATTGGGTAAAGGCTTATAAATGAAGCACAAAGCATGGGATGACGAAGTTTTGGGTAGTTTGGATAATTTGGATGCTTTATCGTATCTTTTTCAGTCTTAAATGTTGTCATAATATAGAAAATTGAGCTTTCTTAACGTGGGCTTTGGATTTGTGTCATTCTAAGCTCTAAACAAAAGTTATGGACGATATAGTGCAGACATGTCAAGTTGACCGGCCAGTTAAAATGATCATTCTACACTGCTCATTGATGTTCATTGAGTAACAGCTTATAAATAAAGCACAATGCATGGCATGAAGCAGTTCCGGATATATTGGATTACTTGCATGCTTTGTCGAATCAATTTCTTTCTCAAAATTTGTCACAATATAGAAAATAGAGATAGCTAATCGTGGGCTTTGGATTTGTGTCATTCTGAGCTCTAAATCAAAAGGTATGGATGATTTAGTGCAGATATGTCAACTTCATCGGCCAGTTAAAATGATCATTCTAAACTGATCATTAATCTTCATTGAGTAAAGGCTTATAAATGATGCAGAATGCAAGGGATGACGCAGTTTTGGATAGATCGGATTACTTGGTTGCTTTGTCGAATCTATTTCTCTGTGAAATTTTGTCACAATATTGATAATTGAGCTAGTTTAACGTGGGCTTTGGATTCGTGTCATTCTGAGCTCTAAATCAAAAGTTATGGATGATATAGTGCAAACATGTCAAGTTGATCGGCCAATTAAAATGATCATTTTAAACTGATCATTGATGCTCATTGAGTAAAGGCTTATAAATGAAGCACAATGCAAGGCATGACACAGTTTTGGATAGATTGGATTACTTGGACGCTTTGTCAAATCTATTTTTGTCTCAAATTTTGTCACAATATTGAAAATTGAGATAGCTTAATGTGTGCATTGGATTCGTGTTATTCGGAGCAATAAATCAAAAGTTATTGACGATATAGTGCAGACATATCAAGTTGATCGGCCAGTTAAAATGGTCATGATATAGAAAATTGTGGGATTTGGATTTGTGGCATTCTGATTTCTAAATAAAAAGGTAAGGACGATTTAGTGCAGACATGTAAAGTGGATCGGCCAGTTCAAATGATCATTATAAACTAATCATTGATGTTCATTGAGTAAAGGCTTATTAATGAATCGCAATGCATGGCATGACACAGATTTGGATAGATTGGATTATTTGGATGGTTTGTCGAACCTATTTCTGTCTTAAATTATGTAACAATATAGAAAATTGACCTAGATTAAAATGGGCATTGGATTCGTGTCATTCGGAGCTATAAATCAAAAGTTACGTACGATATAGTGCAGACATGTCAAGTTGATCGCCCACTTAAAATGATCATTCTAAACTGATCATTGATGCTCATTGTTTAAAGGCTTATAAATGAAGCAAATCCATTGCATGACGCTGTTTCGGATAGATTAGATTACTTGGACGCTTGGTCAAATATATTTTTGCCTCAAATTTTGTCACAATATAGAAAATTGAGCTAGATTAACGTGGGTTTGCATTTGTGTCATTCTGAGCTCTCAATCAAAAGTTATGGACGATAAAGTGCAGACATGTCAAGTTTATCAGCCAGTTAAAATGATCATTCTACACTGATCACTGATGCTCATTGAGTGAAGGCTTATAAATGAAGCACAATGCATGGCATGAACCAGTTCTGGATAGATCGGATTACTTGGATTCTTTGTCGTTTCTATTACTCTCTCAATTTTCGTCACAATATATAAAATTGACCTAGCTTAACGTGGGTTTTTGATTTGTGTCTTTCTGAGCTATAAATCAAAAGTTATAAACGATATAGTGTAGACATGTGAAGTTGATCGGATGGGTAAAATGATCATTCTCAACTGACCATTGATGCTCATTGAGTAAAGGCTAATAAATGAAGCACAATGCATGGCATGAAGCATTTCTGGAAAGATTGGATAACTTGGATACTTTGTCGATTCTATTCTGTCTCAAATTTTGACACAATATATAAAATTGAGCTAGCTTAATGTGGACATTGGATTTGGGTCATTCTGAGCTCTAAATCAAAAGTTATGGACGATTTAATGCAGATATGTCAAGTTGATCGGCAAGTTAAAATGATCATTCTAAACTGATCATTGATGGTCATTGAGTAACGGCTTATAAATGAAACACAATGCATGGCATGACGCAGTTTTGGATAGATTGGATTACTTGGTTGCTTTGTCGAATCTATTTTTGTCTGAAATTTTGTCACGATATAAAATATTTAGCTACCTTAACATGGGCTTTGCATTCGTGTCATTCCGAGCTATAAATCAAAAGTTATGGAAGATATCATGCAGACATGTCAAGTTGATCAAACAGTTAAAATGATCATTCTAAAGTAATCATTGATGCTCATTGAATAACGGCATATAAAAGAAGCACAATGCAAGGCATGATGTAGTTTTGGATAGATTGGATTATTTGGTGGCTTTGTCCAATCTATTTTTGTCTCAAATTTTGTCGTGATATAGACAATTGAGCTAGGTTAACGTGGGATTTGTATTTTTTGTCATTCTGAGTTCTAAATCAAAAGTTACGAACAATTGAGTGCAAACATGTCAATTTGATCGGCTAGTTAAAATGATCATTGATGCTCATAGAGTAAAGGCTTATAAATGAAGCACAATGCAAAGCATGACACAGTTTTGTACAGAATGGATTACTTGGACGTTATGTCGAATCTATTTAGGTCTCAAATTTTGTAGAATATTGAGCTAGCTTAACGTGGGATTTTGATTTGTGTCATTCTTAGTTCCAAATCCAAAGTTACAGATGATTTAGTGCAGACTTGTCAAGTTGATCGGATACTAAAAATAATGATTCTAAACTGATCATTGATGCTCATTAATTAAAGGCTTATAAATGAAGCACAAACCATGGCATGACGCAGTTTTGGATAGATTACATTACTTAGACGCTTTGTAAAATTGATTTTGATCTCAATTTTTTTTTACAATATAGAAAATTGAGATAGCTTAACGTGGTCTTTGGATTTGTGTCATTCTGAGCTTTAAATCAAAAGTTATGGACGATATAGTGCAAAAAATGTCAAGTTGATCGGCCAGTTAAAATGATCATTCTCAACTGATCATTGATAATCATTGAGTAAAGGCTTATAAATGAAGCACAAAGCATGGCATGGAGCAGTTCTGGATAGATTGGATAGCTTGGATGCTTTGTCGATTCTATTTTGTCTCAAATTTTGTCACAATATATAAAATTGAGATAGCTTAACTGGGCTTTGGATTTGTGTCATTCTGAGCTCTAAATCAAAAGGTATGGATGATTTAGTGCAAATATGACAACTTCAACGGCCAGTTAAAAATGATCATTGTAAACTGATCATTAATCTTCATTGAGTAAAGGCTTATAAATGTTGCAGAATGCAAGGCATGACGCATTTTTGGATAGATTGGATTACTTGGTTGCTTTGTCGAATCTATTTCTCTCTGAAATTTTGTCACAATATTGATAATTGAGCTAGTTTAACGTGGGCTTTGGATTCGTGTCATTCTGAGCTCTAAATCAAAAGTTATGGACGATATAGTGCAAACATGTCAAGTTGATCGGCCAATAAAAATGATCATTTTAAACTGATCATTGGTGCTCATTGAGTAAAGGCTTAAAAATGAAGCACAATGCATGGCATGAACCAGTTCTGGATAGATCGGATTACTTGGATGCTTTGTCATTTCTATTACTCTCTCAAATTTCGTCACAATATATAAAACTGAGCTAGCTTAACATGGGTTTTTGATTTGTGTCTTTCTGAGCTATAAATCAAAAGTTATAAACGATATAGTGTAGACATGTGAAGTTGATCGGATGGGTAAAATGATCATTCCCAACTGACCATTGATGCTCATTGAGTAAAGGCTAATAAATGAAGCACAATGCATGGCATGAAGCAGTTCTGGATAGATTGGATAACTTGGATACTTTGTCGATTCTATTATGTCTCAAATTTTGACACAATATATAAATTGAGCTAGCTTAACGTGGACTTTGGATTTGTGTCATTATGAGCTCTAAATCAAAAGTTATGGACGATTTAGTGCAGATATGTCAAGTTGATCGGCAAGTTAAAATGATCATTCTAAACTGATCATTGATGGTCATTGAGTAACGGCTTATAAATGAAACACAATTCATGGCATGACGCAGTTTTGGATAGATTGGATTACTTGGTTGCTTTGTCGAATCTATTTTTGTTCAAAATTTTGTCACGATATAAAAAATTTAGCTACCTTAACATGGACTTTGCATTCGTGTCATTCCGAGCTATCAATCAAAAGTTATGGAAGATATCATGCAGACATGTCAAGTTGATCGAATAGTTAAAATGATCATTCTAAAGTAATCATTGATGCTCATTGAGTAACGGCATATAAAAGAAGCACAATGCAAGGCATGATGTAGTTTTGGATATATTGGATTATTTGGTGGCTTTGTCCAATCTATTTTTGTCTCAAATTTTGTCGCGATATAGAAAATTGAGCTAGGTTAACGTGGGATTTGTATTTTTTGTCATTCTGAGTTCTAAATCAAAAGTTACAAACAATTGAGTGCAAACATGTCAATTTGATCGGCTAGTTAAAATGAACATTGATGCTCATTGAGTAAAGGCTTATAAATGAAGCACAATGCCAAGCATGACACAGTTTTGTACAGAATGGATTACTAGGACGCTATGTCGAATCTATTTAGGTCTCAAATTTTGTAGAATATTGAGCTAGCTTAACGTGGGATTTTGATTTGTGTCATTCTTAGTTCCAAATCCAAAGTTACAGACGATTTAGTGCAGACTTGTCAAGTTGATCGGATACTAAAAATAATGATTCTAAACTGATCATTGATGCTCATTAATTAAAGGCTTATAAATGAAGCACAATCCATGGCATGACGCAGTTTTGGATAGATTACATTACTTAGACGCTTTGTAAAATCGATTTTGATCTCAATTTTTTTTTACAATATAGAAAATTGAGATAGCTTAATGTGGGCTTTGGATTTGTGTCATTCTGAGCTTTAAATCAAAAGTTATGGACGATATAGTGCAAAAAATGTCAAGTTGATCGGCCAGTTAAAATGATCATTCTCAACTAATCATTGATGCTCATTGAGTAAAGGCTTATAAATGAAGCACAAAGCATAGCATGGAGCAGTTCTGGATAGATTGGATAGCTTGGATGCTTTGTCGAGTCTATTCTGTCTCAAATTTTGTCACAATATATAAAATTGAGCTAGCTTAACGTGGGTTTTTGATTTGTGTCTTTCTGAGCTACAAATTAAAAGTTATAAACGATATAGTGTAGACATGTGAAGTTGATGGGATGGGTAAAATGATCATTCTCAACTGACCATTGATGCTCATTGAGTAAAGGCTAATAAATGAAGCACAATGCATGGCATGAAGCAGTTCTGGATAGATTGGATAACTTGGATACTTTGTCGAATCTATTTTTGTCTAAAATTTTGTCACAATAAAAAAAATTTAGCTACCTTAACATGGGCTTTGCATTCGTGTCATTCCGAGCTATAAATCAAAAGTTATGGAAGATATAATGCAGACATGTCAAGTTGATCGAACAGTTAAAATGATAATTCTAAAGGAATCATTGATGCTCATTGAGTAACGGCATATAAAAGAAGCACAATGCAAGGCATGATGTAGTTTTGGATAGATTGGATTATTTGGTGGCTTTGTCCAATCTATTTTTGTCTCAAATTTTGTCGCGATATAGAAAATTGAGCTAGGTTAACGTGGTATTTGTATTTTTTTTGTCATTCTGAGTTCTAAATCAAAAGTTACGAACAATTGAGTGCAAACATGTCAATTTGATCGGCTAGTTAAAATGATCATTGATGCTCATTGAGTAAAGGCTTATAAATGAAGCACAATGCAAGGCATGACACAGTTTTGTACAGAATGGATTACTTGGACGCTATGTCGAATCTATTTAGGTCTCAAATTTTGGAGAATATTGAGCTAGCTTAACGTGGGATTTTGATTTGTGTCATTCTTAGTTCCAAATCGAAAGTTACAGATGATTTAGTGCAGACTTGTCAAGTTGATCGGATACTAAAAAATAATGATTCTAAACTGATCATTGATGCTCATTAATTAAAGGCTAATAAATGAAGCACAATCCATGGCATGACGCAGTTTTGGATAGATAAGATTACTTAGACGCTTTGTAAAATCGATTTTGATCTCAAATTGTTTTTTTACAATATAGAAAATTGAGATAGCTTAACGTGCGCTTTGGATTTGTGTCATTCTGAGCTTTAAATCAAAAGTTATGGCGATATAGTGCAAAAAATGTCAAGTTGATCGGCCAGTTAAAATGATCATTCTCAACTGATCATTGATGCTCATTGAGTAAAGGCTTATAAATGAAGCACAAAGCATGACATGGAGCAGTTCTGGATAGATTGGATAGCTTGGATGCTTTGTCGATTCTATTTTGTCTCAAATTTTGTCACAATATATAAAATTGAGATAGCTTAACGTGGGCTTTGGATTTGTGTCATTCTGAGCTCTAAATCAAAAGGTATGGATGATTTAATGCAGATATGTCAACTTCATCGGCCAGTTAAAATGATCATTCTAAACTGATCATTAATCTTCATTGAGAAAAGGCTTATAAATGATGCAGAATGCAAGGCATGACGCAGTTTTGGATAGATTGGATTACTTGGTTGCTTTGTCGAATCTTTTTCTCTCTGAAATTTTTTCACAATATTGATAATTGAACTAGTTTAACGTGGGCTTTGGATTCGTTTCATTCTGAGCTCTAAATCAAAAGTTATGGACGATATAGTGCAAACATGTCAAGTTGATCGGCCAATAAAAATTATCATTTTAAACTGATCATTGGTGCTCATTGAGTAAAGGCTTAAAAATGAAGCACAATGCATGGCATGACGCAATTTTGGATAGATTGGATTTCTTAGACGCTTTGTCTAAGATTTTTTCACAATATAAAAAATTGAGCTAGCTTAACGTGGGCTTTGGACTTGTGTCATTTTAAGCTCTAAATCAAAAGTTAGAGACGATTAGTGCGGACATGTCAAGTTGATCGGCCAGTTAAAATGATCATTCTAAACTGATCATTGTTGCTTATTTAGTAAAGGCATATAAATGAAGCACAATGCATGGCATGACGCAGTTTTGGATAGATTGGAATTGTTTGATGCTTTGTTGTATAAATTTCTGCCTCACATTTTTTCACAATATAGAAAATTGATCTTGCTTAACGTGAGCTCTGGATTTGTGTCATTCTAAGCTCTAAATCAAAAGTTATGGATGACTTAGTGCATACATGTCAAGTTGATCGGCCCATTAAAATGATCATTCTAAAATAATCATTGATGCTTACTGAGGAAGGAGTTATAAATGAAGCACAAAGCAAGGCATGAAGTATATTTGGGTAGATTGGATAACTTGGTGGCTTTATCGAATCTATTTTTGTCTCAAATTTCGTCACCATATAGAAAATTGAGCTAGATTAACATGGACTTTGATTCGTGTCATTCATAGCTCTAAATCAATAGTTACGGGCGATATAGTGCAAACATGTCAAGTTTATTGGCCAGTTAAAATAATCATTCTAAACTGATCATTTGTTCTCATTGAGCATATAAATGAAGCACAATGCCTAGTATGACGCAATTTTGGATAGACAGGAATATTTGGACGCTTTGTCATATCTTTTTTTGTCTCAAATTTTGTCACAATATAGAAAATTGAGCTAGCTTAACGTGGGCTTTGGATTTGTTCATTCTGAGCTCTTAAACAAAAGTTACGGACGATATAGTGCAGACATGTCAAGTTGATCGGCCAGTTAAAATGATCATTCTACACTGAGCATTGATGTTCATTGAGTAACGGCTTATAAATGAAGCACAATGCATGGCATGAAGCAGTTCTGGATAGATTAGATTACTTGGATGCTTTGTCGAATCAATTTCTGTCTCAAATTTTGTCACAATATAGAAAATTGAGATAGCTAATCGTGGGCTTTGGATTTGTGTCATTCTGAGCTTTAAATCAAATCTTATGGACGATTTAGTGCAGACATATCAAGTTGATCGGCCAGTTAAAATGTTCATTTTAAACTGATCATTGATGCTCATTGAGTAAAGGCTTATAAATGAAGCACAATGCAAAGCATGACGCAGTTTTGGATAGATTGGATTACTTGGAGCTTTGTCAAAACTATTTTTGTCTCAAATTTTGTCACAATATTGAAAATTGAGATAGCTTAACGTGTGCATCGGATTCCACTACAAGAAAACATTAACATTTCCGACGGCATTTCCGACGGACAAAAAACCGTCGGACTTTTCCGACGACATTACGACGGATAAGCGACAAATAACCAAAGGATTTGAAACCGTCGGAGGTCCGTCGGTAATTTCCGACGCCGTAGGGATCGTCGGTAAATCGATGGTGAAAACAGACGGTAACCCGTTGCGTTTCCGACGATATCCTAATCGTCGGGATATCCTCTTGACATCGTCGGAATATTACCGACGGCTTCAGATACGTCGGTAATATTCCGACGAGTTCGTGACGGATTATGTATTTTATAGCCCGTCGGGAATCCGTCGGCAGAGGTCGTCGGAAACCCATCGGAACTATCCGACCATTGTCGGATATAGTCGGAAATCCGTCGGAAATATACGTACCTTGTTAAAATTGTGTTTTTATCCGTCGATGGTCGGACATCCGTCGGAAAACCATCGGTTTATTTTGATAAGATTTATTCGAAATACCTGAATATCCGGTTGTGGTCGGTAATCGTCGGAATTCCATCGGAAATAGAGAATATTCTGAAGAATAATCTTTTTACAGTTCGTAATTATCTGTTAATAATTCTTAATAATCTGTTAAAAAATCGTGATAATATCTATTTTTCAGTATAAATAAGCTATGATCTTTCAAAATTTTAACAGAACCAAAATTTTTAAAAAAATGTGTTCTTCGGGTTCTTTTGAGTATTTTCGATCGTGGATGGATAAACCTCGATATGATTCAACCACGGGGGAATTGACTGATGAATTTTCGCAAGGTGTTGAAGAGTTCATGACATTTGCATCAAAGAATAGCATGACATCGGAATACGGTAAAATGTATTGTCCGTGTATTAAATGTCAAAATCATAGATTAATCTCTGTTAGAGAAGTATGTAATCATTTGTATAGGAATGGATTTATGCCGGTTTACAAAATTTGGTATTCACATGGAGAAACTGATGCAACGATGCAATATTATGGTAGTACTTCAAAAAGGATAGATAATACTAATGTTAGGGTAGAGGAACTGACATCAGAAGTTGATATAAACGGAGGTACTGTTCAGATGGTGAATGATGCATTTCGTGAACAAAGAGAATCGTACATCGAAGATATTAGCAGAATAGAGGAACCTAATTTGGAAGCCCGGAATTTTTTTGATTTGTTAGATGCATCCAAGCAGCCTTTGTATAAAGGATGTAGAGATGGATTATCGCCTTTATCTGCTGCAAGCAGGTTGATGACGATAAAGACGGATTTCAACTTGCCTGAAGATTGTGTGAATGCGATAGCTGATTTTTTTAGAGATATATTACCTGAAGATAATATTGCACCTGCTTCATATTACGAGGTTCAAAAACTTGTATCTGGTCTTGGATTGCCATATCAGATGATCGATGTATGTATTGACAATTGCATGATATATTGGAGAAATGATGAAAACCGCAAGAAGTGTCGATTTTGTCACAAACCTCGATTTCAAGAGACAAGCGGTAGAGTACCTATTCCGCATAAACGGATGTGGGATTTGCCATTAACAGAGAGGTTAAAGAGGTTATATCAATCTGAACACACGGCAAAACCTATGAGATGGCATGCAGAACATAATTCGAATGGAGAAATTGTGCATCCCTCGGATGCAGAAGCATGGAAAAATTTTCAACAGGTTTATCCTAGTTTTGCATATGAGCCTAGAAACGTATACCTCGGGTTATCTACAGATGGATTCAATCCTTTTGGGAAGCATGGGAGGCAATACTCGTTGTGGCCAGTTATCGTTACACCTTATAATTTGCCTCCTTCTTGTGCATGAAACGAGAGTTTTTATTTCTAACGATTCTCGTCCCTGGCCCAGAGCATCCTAAGCGATCGCTTGATATTTTCTTGCAGCCACTAATTCATGAGTTAAAAATATTATGGGAAAAAGGTGTCGAAGCATTCGATGTTTCCAACCAACAGAACTTCTTGATGCGAGCTGTACTTATGTGGACGATAAGTGATTTTCCAGCATATGGTATGTTATCAGGATGGTCGACGCATGGAAGATTAGCATGCCCATATTTTCAAGATAATACTGATGCGTTCCAACTGAAACACGGACGAAAGACTAGTTGGTTCGATTGTCATCGTCGATTTCTACCACAAGATCATCCATATCGCCGAAGCACGACATTGTTTAGGAAAAACAAAAAAAATTTTGATGCTCCACCTCCTATTTTTTACGGGAATTATATGTTGACTCAACTTAGAGATTTTGGTGCTGAGAGAACGACTTCTTGTGGAGGTAACGGACATTACCCTGTTGATGGTTGTGGCGAATACCATAATTGGCACAAGAAGAGCATTTTTTGGGATTTACCATATTGGAAGGACCATTTGTTGTGCCATAATCTAGATGTTATGCACATTGAGAAGAATTTTTTTGACAACATAATGAATACCGTTCTAAATGTGCAAGGAAAAACAAAAGATAATTTGAAAGCTAGATTGGATTTGCCGGATATTTGTTCCCGGAAGGAACTACATGTAATATCAAATGGAAAATCATTGTCTCCCGCATTCCGATTAGATGCGCATGCAAAAGATGAATTCTTTGACTGGATTAAGCATAGTGTCAAATTTCCAGATGGATATGCATCTAATCTTCGTAATTGTGTCGATACTATTGAAGGTAAATTTTCAGGGATGAAAAGTCATGATTGTCATGTTGTCATGCAAAGATTATTCCCATTTGCCTTTAGCGATTTACTGCCTAAAAACGTCCACGGAGCAATTGCAGGTACGACGTTAAATTTACATTATTATATATATATAATAATATTTTCATATATTATATGATATTAAAATATATTTTTATGTAGGGATTGGTGCTTTTTTCCGAGATTTATGTACAAGATCACTTACTGTAGAAGATATCCAAAATTTGGAGGGAAAAATACCGGTTCTCATTTGTAACCTGGAGAAAATATTTCCACCTGCATTTTTTGATGTTATGGAGCATCTTCCTATTCACCTCCCTAGAGAAGCAGCCCTTGGAGGACCTGTTCAGTACAGATGGATGTATCCTTTTGAGAGATATATGTTCCACCTAAAGAAAAAAGTTAAAAAATCTTGCCAGGGTTGAAGGTTCAATCGTCGCACAAAGTATTAATGAAGAAACATCTAACTTTGCTAGCTACTATTTTCCATCGCAAATGCAAACAAAAAATAGACGGCCTTCACGACATGATGATGGAGGAGAAAAACCAAGCTATCCAGTGTATGTGCCAGAAATATTTGCACAAATTGGACATTTAAGTGGAAAAGGGAAGATGCGACGCCTATCAGAGGAGGAACACAATCACTTGCATTTGTATATTTTGACAAATTGCGATGACGTTTTGGAATATGAAGGGTACATTCAATTTAATTTTGTTTTTAGTTATTATTATAATTTATTGTTAATTTATTTTTTCATAATTAACAGGATATACATGGAACAAATACGTGTTCATTATTCAGATTACAGCGAGAATGAGTTGGCCGAACTTAAAAAAGCGAATTTGCAAAATGGTTGCATTTTTATGTTAGTGTTACCACAATTAATTACATAATTTTCAATAATAGTTTACTATATATCTATATATATATTTATAATTTAATATATTCTATTATTTTGTAGGTTACTACAGGTCCTTCTAGGGGCATAACGTTTTCCACGTGGTTAGTTGAGTTGGTGAGTGGTCCTACATTTACTGCAAAATCTTATCCAATGTACTGCACTCGTGGATATGCTTTTAAGAGTCATCGCGAAGGAAACTCACAAACAACTTGTAATTATTGTGTATCATCTCAATCGGGAGAAATTGTATACAATGGTATTCTTCGTGAAATATTAGAAGTTCACTATCCAGGAATGATTGATTTGAGGTGTATTGTGTTCTATTGTGACTGGTATGACCCTGTCATGGGTCAACGTGAACACAAATTCGGTGTTACATCTGTCCACTCTCGTAAGTGACATCGAAAATATGATCCTTTTATACTTGCATCACAAGCGGACCAGGTTTGTTACATTCGATATCCTCGTGTGAGAAACAAGCAAGATCCTTGGATTACAGTGACCTCAATACATCCTATAGGAATGGTATGTGGTATTACCAAACAAGAGCCTATGCAACAAA
>JAEVFF010000076.1:193210-289678 GCA_018901945.1 Pugionium dolabratum | reverse complement strand
TTGATAATTGAGCTAGTTTAACGTGGGCTTTGGATTCGTGTCATTCTGAGCTCTAAATCAAAAGTTATGCACGATATAGTGCAAACATGTCAAGTTGATCGGCCAATAAAAATGATCATTTTAAATTGATCATTGGTGCTCATTGAGTAAAGGCTTAAAAATGAAGCACAATGCATGGCATGAACCAGTTCTGGATAGATCGGATTACTTGGATGCTTTATTGTTTCTATTACTCTCTCAAATTTCGTCACAATATATAAAACTGAGCTAGCTTAACATGGGTTTTTGATTTGTGTCTTTCTGAGCTATAAATCAAAAGTTATAAACGATATAGTGTAGACATGTGAAGTTGATCGGATGGGTAAAATGATCATTCTCAACTGACCACTGATGCTCATTGAGTAAAGGCTAATAAATGAAGCACAATGCATGGCAAAAAGCAGTTCTGCATAGATTGGATAACTTGGATACTTTGTCGATTCTATTCTGTCTCAAATTTTGACACAATATATAAATTGAGCTAGCTTAACGTGGACTTTGGATTTGTGTCATTATGAGCTCTAAATCAAAAGTTATGGACGATTTAGTGCAGATATGTCAAGTTGATCGGCAAGTTAAAATGATCATTCTAAACTGATCATTGATGGTCATTGAGTAACGGCTTATAAATGAAACACAATTCATGGCATGACGCAGTTTTGGATAGATTGGATTACTTGGTTGCTTTGTCGAATCTATTTTTGTTCAAAATTTTGTCACGATATAAAAAATTTAGCTACCTTAACATGGACTTTGCATTCGTGTCATTCCGAGCTATCAATCAAAAGTTATGGAAGATATCATGCAGACATGTCAAGTTGATCGAATAGTTAAAATGATCATTCTAAAGTAATCATTGATGCTCATTGAGTAACGGCATATAAAAGAAGCACAATGCAAGGCATGATGTAGTTTTGGATAGATTGGATTATTTGGTGGCTTTGTCCAATCTATTTTTGTCTCAAATTTTGTCGCGATATAGAAAATTGAGCTAGGTTAATGTGGGATTTGTATTTTTTTGTCATTCTGAGTTCTAAATCAAAAGTTACGAACAATTGAGTGCAAACATGTCAATTTGATCGGCTAGTTAAAATGATCATTGATGCTCATTGAGTAAAGGCTTATAAATGAAGCACAATGCAAGGCATGACACAGTTTTGTACAGAATGGATTACTTGGACGCTATGTCAAATCTATTTAGGTCTCAAATTTTGGAGAATATTGAGCTAGCTTAACGTGGGATTTTGATTTGTGTCATTCTTAGTTCCAAATCCAAAGTTACAGACGATTTAGTGCAGACTTTTCAAGTTGATCGGATACTAAAAATAATGATTCTATACTGATCATTGATGCTCATTAATTAAAGGCTAATAAATGAAGCACAATGCATGGCATGACGCAGTTTTGGATAGATTAGATTACTTAGACGCTTTGTAAAATCCATTTTGATCTCAAATTTTTCTTTACAATATAGAAAATTGAGATAGCTTAACGTGGGCTTTGGATTTGTGTCATTCTGAGCTTTAAATCAAAAGTTATGGACGATATAGTGCAAAAAATGTCAAGTTGATCGGCCAGTTAAAATGATCATTCTCAACTGATCATTGCTGCTCATTGAGTAAAGGCTTATAAATGAAGCACAAAGCATGACATGGAGCAGTTCTGGATAGATTGGATAGCTTGGATGCTTTGTCGATTCTATTCTGTCTCAAATTTTGTCGCAATATATAAAATTGAGATAGCTTAACGTGGGCTTTGGATTTGTGTCATTCTGAGCTCTAAATCAAAAGGTATGGATGATTTAGTGCAGATATGTCAACTTCATCGGCCAGTTAAAATGATCATTCTAAACTGATCATTAATCTTCATTTAGTAAAGGCTTATAAATGATGCAGAATGCAAGGCATGATGCAGTTTTGGATAGATTGGATTACTTGGTTGCTTTGTCGAATCTATTTCTCTCTGAAATTTCGTCACAATATTGATAATTGAGCTAGTTTAACGTGGGCTTTTGATTCGTTTAATTCTGAGCTCTAAATCAAAAGTTATGGACGATATAGTGCAAACATGTCAAGTTGATCGGCCAATAAAAATTATCGTTTTAAACTGATCATTGGTGCTCATTGAGTAAAGGCTTTAAAATAAAGCACAATGCATGGCATGACGCAAATTTGGATCGATTGGATTTCTTAGACGCTTTGTCGTATCTATTTTTGTCTAAGATTTTTTCACAATGTAAAAAATTGAGCAAGCTTAACGTGGGCTTTGGTTTTGTGTCATTTTAAGCTCTAAATCAAAAGTTAGAGACGATTAGTGCGGACATGTCAAGTTGATCGGCCAGTTAAAATGATCATTCTAAACTTATCATTGTTGCTTATTGAGTAAAGGCATATAAATGAAGCACAATGCATGGCATGACGCAGTTTTGGATAGATTGGATTAGTTTGACGCTTTGTCGTATAAATTTCTGCCTCACATTTTTTCACAATATAGAAAATTGATCTTGCTTAACGTGAGCTCTAGATTTGTGTCATTCTAAGCTCTAAATCAAAAGTTATGGATGACTTAGTGCATACATGTCAAGTTGATCGGCCCATTAAAATGATCACTCTAAAATAATCATTGATGCTTACTGAGGAAGGGGTTATAAATGAAGCACAAAGCAAGGCATGAAGTATATTTGGGTAGATGGGATAACTTGGTGGCTTTATCGAATCTATTTTTGTCTCAAATTTCGTCACCATATAGAAAATTGAGCTAGATTAACGTGGACTTTGATTCGTGTCATTCATAGCTCTAAATCAAAAGTTACGGGCGATATAGTGCAAACATGTCAAGTTTATTGGCCAGTTAAAATAATCATTCTAAACTGATCATTTGTTCTCATTGAGCATATAAATGAAGCACAATGCCTGGTATGACGCAATTTTGGATAGACAGGAATATTTGGACGCTTTGTCGTATCTTTTTTTGTCTCAAATTTTGTCACAATATAGAAAATTGAGCTAGCTTAACGTGGGATTTGGATTTGTGTCATTCTAAGCTTTAAATCATAAGTTACGGACGATTTAATGCGGACATATCAAGTTGATCGGCCAGTTAGAATGATCATTCTTAACTGATCATTGGTGCTCATTGGGTAAAGGCTTATAAATGAAGCATAAAGCATGGGATGACGAAGTTTTGGATAGATTGGATAACTTGGATGCTTTGTCGAATCTATTTCAGTCTTAAATTTTGTCATAATATAGAAAATTGAGCTATCTTAACATGGGCTTTGGATTTTTTCATTCTGAGCTCTTAAACAAAAGTTACGGACGATATAGTGCAGACATGTCAAGTTGATCGGCCAGTTAAAATGATCATTCTACACTGAGCATTGATGTTCATTGAGTAACGGCTTATAAATGAAGCACAATGCATGGCATGAAGCAGTTCTGGATAGATTAGATTACTTGGATGCTTTGTCGAATCAATTTCTGTCTCAAATTTTGTCACAATATAGAAAATTGAGATAGGTAATCGTGGGCTTTGGATTTGTGTCATTCTGAGCTCTAAATCAAAAGTTATGGACGATTTAGTGCAGACATATCAAGTTGATCGGCCAGTTAAAATGATCATTTTAAACTGATCATTGATGCTCATTGAGTAAAGGCTTATAAATGAAGCACAATGCAAGACATGACGCAGTTTTGGATAGATTGGATTACTTGGAGCTTTGTCAAAACTATTTTTGTTTCAAATTTTGTCACAATATTGAAAATTGAGATAGCTTAACGTGTGCATCGGATTCGTGTTATTCGGAGCAATAAATCAAAAGTTATTGACGATATAGAGCAGACATATCAAGTTGATCGGCCAGGTAAAATGATCATTCTAAACTAATCATTGATGCTCATTGAGTAGAAGCTTATAAATGAAGCACAATGCATGGTGTGCAGTAGTTTTGGATAGATTTGATTACTTGGTTGCTTTGGTGAATCTATTTCTGTCTGAAATTTTGTCACAATATAGAAAATAGAGGTAGCTAATCGTGGGCTTTGGATTTGTGTCATTCTGAGCTCTAAATCAAAAGGTAGATACGATTTAGTGCGGACATGTCAACTTCATCGGCCAGTTAAAATGATCATTCTAAACTGATCACTAATCTTCATTGAGTAAAGGCTTATAAATGATGCAGAATGCAAGGCATAACGCAGTTTTGGATAGATTGGATTACTTGGATGCTTTGTCGAATCTATTTCTCTCTTAAATTTTGTCACAATAAAGAAAATTGATCTAGATTAACGTGTGCATTGGATTCGTGTCATCCTAAGCTATAAATCAAAAGTTATGGACGATATAGTGCAGACATGTAAAGTTGATCGGTCAGTTAAAATGATAATTTTAAACTGATCATTGGTGCTGATTGGGTAACGGCTTATAAATGAAGCACAATGCATAGCATGACGTAGTTTTGGATAGACTGGGTTTCCTAGACGTTTTATCGTATCTATTTCTTCCTCAGTTTTTTTCACAATATAAAAAATTGGGTTACTTTAACGTGGGCTTTGAATTTGTTTAATTCTAAGCTCTAAATCAAAAGTTACGGACGATTTAGTGCGGACATGTCAAACTGATCAATTGATCGGCCAGTTAAAATGATCGTTCTAAACTGATCAGTTGTGCTCATTGAGTAAAGGCTTATAAATGAATCACACTGCATGGCATGATGGTGTTTTGGATTGATTGGATTAGTTGAATGCTTTGTCGTATCTAATTCTTTCTCAAATTTCGTCACAATATAGAAAATTGAGCTTGCTTAACGTGGGCTTCGGATTTGTGTCATTCTAAGCTCGTAATCAAAAGTTATGAATGATTTAGTGCATACATGTCAAGTTGATCGGCCAGTTAAAATTATCATTCTAAAGTAATCTTTGATGATTATTGAGTAATGGCTTATAAATGAAGCACAATGCAAGGCATGAAGTAGTTCTGGATAGATTGGATAAGTTGTTGGCTTTATAGAATCTATTTTTGTGTCAAATTTTTTCACGATATAGAAAATTGAGATATCTTAACATGGGGTTTGGATTCATGTCATTCTGAGCTCAAAATAAAAAGTTACGTATGATATTATGCAGAAATGTCAAGTTAATCGGCCAGTTAAAATGATCATTCTAAACTGATCGTTGGTACTCATTGAGTAAAGGCTGATAAATGAAGCACAATGTATCGCATGACGCAATTTTGGATAGATTGGATTACTTGGATGTTTTATCGTATCTATTTCTGTCTCAAATTTTGTCACAATATAGAAAATTGAGCCAACTTAACGTGTGCTTTGGATATGTGTCATTCTAAGCTCTAAATCAAAAGTTACGGACAATGTAGTGTAGACATGCCAATTTGATCAGCCAGTTAAAATGATCATTCTTAACTGGTAATTGGTGCTCATTGAGTAGACGCCTATATATGAAGCACAATGCATGGCATGCCGCAGTTTTGGATAGATTGGAATACTTGGGTGCTTTGATGAATCTTTTTTTGTCTCAAATTTTGTCACAATATAAAAATAGAGCTTGCTTAACGTGGGCTTTGAATTTGTTTCATTCTAAGCTCTAAATCAAAAGTTATGAATGATTTAGTGCATACATGTGAAGTTGATCGTCCTGTTAAAATGATCATTCCAAAGTAATCATTGGATCTTATTGAGTAACGGCTTATAAATGAAGCACAATGTAAGGCATGAAGTAGTTCTGGATAGATTCGATAACTTGGTGGCTTTATCGAATCTTTTTTGTCTCAAATTTTGTCACGGTATAGAAAATTAACATAGCTTAACGTTGGGTTTGGATTCGTGTCATTCTGAGCTCTAAATCAAAAGTTACGGATGATATTGTGCAGACATGCCAAGTCTATCAGCCAGTCTATCGGCCAGTTAAAATGATCATTCTAAACTGATCATTGGTGCTCATTGAGTAAAGGCTGATAAATGAAGCACAATGCATGGCATGACGCAATTTTGGATAGATTGGATTACTTGGGCGCTTTGTTGAATTTTTTTTTTGTCTCAAATTTGTCACGATATAGAAAATTGAGCTAGCTTAACATGGGCATTGGATTCGTGTCATTCTGAGCTATAAATCTAAAGATATGGACGATATGATATAGACATGTCAAGTTGATAGGATAGTTAAAATGATCATCTAAACTGGTCGTTGATGCTCATTGAGTAAAGGCTTATAATTGAAGCACAATGCATGGTGTGAAGCAATTTTGGATAGATTGGATTACTTGGTTGCTTTGTCGAATCTGTTTCTGTCTCAAATGTTGTCACAATATAGAAAATTGAGCTAGCTTAACGTGGGCTTTAGATTTGTGTTATTCTGAGCTCTAAATCAAAAGTTATGGATGATTTAGTGTAGACGTGTCAAGTTGATCGGCCACTTAAAATGATCATTCTAAATTGATCATTGGTGCTTATTAAGTAAAGGCTTATAAATGAAGCACAATGCATGGCATGACGCAATTTTGGACAGATTGGGTTTCTTAGACGCTTTGTCGTATCTTCTTCTGTCTTAATTTTTGTCAGAATATAGAAATTTGAGCTAGCTTAACGTGGGCTTTGGATTTGTGTCATTCTAAGCTATAAATCAAAAGTTACGGACGATTTAGTGCAGACATGTCAAATTGCTCGCCCAGTTAAAATGATCATTCTAAACTGATCATTGGTGCTCATTGAGTTAAGGCTTATAAATGAAGCACAATGCATGGCATGACGCAGTTTTGGATAGTTTGGATTTCTTAGACGCTTTGTTGTATCTATTTCTATCTCAAATTCTGTCACAATATAAAAAATTGAGCTAGCTTAATGTGAGCTTTGGATTTGTGTCATTCTAAGCTCTAAATCAAAAGTTACGGACGATTTAGCGGAGATATGTCAAGTTCATCGGCCAATTGACATGATCATTCTAAACTGATCATTGATGCTCATTGAGTAACGGCTTATAAATGAAGCACAATGCAAGGCATGATGCAATTTTGGATAGATTGGATTACTTGGTTGCTTTGTTGAACCTATTTTTCTCTCAAATTTTGTCATGATATAGAAAATTGAACTAACTTAATGTGGGATTTGGATTCGTGTCATTCTGAGCTCTAAATCAAAAGTTATGGACGATATAGTGCAAACATGTCAAGTTGATCGGCCAATTAAAATGATCATTCTAAACTGATCATTGGTGCTCATTGAGTAAAGGCTTAAAAATGAAGCACAATGCATGGCATGACGCAATTTTGGACAGATTGGATTTCTTAGACGCTTTGTCGTATCTATTTTTGTATCAAATTTGTTCACAATATAAAAAATTGAGCTAGCTTAACATGGGCTTTAGATTTGTGTCATTTTAAGCTCTAAATCAAAAGTTACATACGATTAGTGCGGACATGTCAAGTTGATCGGTTAGTTAAAATGATCATTCTAAACTGATCATTGTTGCTTATTGAGTAAAGGCTTATGAATGAAGCACAATCATGGCATGACGCAGTTTTGGATAGATTGGATTAGTTTGACGTTTTGTCGTATCTATTTCTGTCTCAAATTTTGTCACAATATAGAAAATTCATCTTGCTTAACGTGAGCTTTGGATTTGTGTCACTGTAAGCTCTAAATCAAAAGTTTTGGATGATTTAGTGCATACCTGTCAAATTGATCGGCCCATTAAAATGATCATTCTAAAATAATCATTGATGCTTATTGAGGAAGGGGTTATAAATGAAGCACAAATCAAGGCATGAAGTAATTCTGGGTAGATTAGATAACTTGGTGGCTTTATTGAATCTATTTTTGTCTCAAATTTCATGACGATATAGAAGAATGAGCTAGCTTAACCTGGACAATTGATTCATGTCATTCATAGCTCTAAATCAAAAGTTACAGGCGATATAGTGCAAACATGTCAAGTTTATTGGCCAGTTAAAATTATCATTCTAAACTGATCATTTGTTCTCATTGAGCATATAAATGAAGCACAATGCATGGCATGACGCATTTTTGGATAGACAGGAATACTTAGATGCTTTGTCGTATCTATTTTTGTCTCAAATTTTGTCACAATATAGAAACTTGAGCTAGCTTAACGTGGGATTTGGATTTGTGTCATTCTATGCTCTACATCATAAGTTACGGACGATTTAGTGCGGACATATCAAGTTGATCGGCCAGTTAGAATGATCATTCTTAACTGATCATTGGTGCTCATTGGGTAAAGGCTTATAGATGAAGCACAATGCATGGGATGACGAAGTTTTGGATAGATTGGATAACTTGGATGCTTTGTCGAATCTATTTCAGTCTCAAATTTTGTCACAATATAGAAAATTGAGCTATCTTAACGTGGGCTTTGGATTTGTGTCATTCTGAGCTCTAAAACAAAAGTTACGCACGATATAGTGCAGACATGTCAAGTTGATCGGCCAGTTGAAATGATCATTCTACACTGATCATTGATGTTCATTGAGTAACGGCTTATAAATGAAGCACAATGCATGGCATGAAGCAGTTCTGGATAGAGTGGATTACTTGGATGCTTTGTCGAATCTATTTCTGTCTCAAATTTTATCACAATATAGAATATTGAGCTAGCTAATCGTGGGCTTTGGATTTGTTTCATTCTGAGCTCTAAATCAAAAGTTATGGACGATTTAGTGCGGACATATCAAGTTGATCGGCCAGTTAAAATGATTATTCTAAACTAATCATTGATGCGCATTGAGTAGAAGCTTATAAATGAAGCAAAATGCATGGTGTGAAGTAGTTTTGGATAGATTTGATTACTTGGTTGCTTTGTGGAATCTATTTCTGTCTGAAATTTTTTCACAATATAGAAAATTGAGCTAGCTAATCATGGGCTTTGGATTTGTGTCATTATGAGCTCTAAATCAAAAGTTATATACGATTTAGTGCGGACATGCCAACTTCATCGGCCAGTTAAAATGATTATTCTAAAGTGATAACTAATCCTCATTCAGTAAAGGCTTATAAATGATGCAGAATGCAAGGCGTGACGCAGTTTTGGATAGATTGGATTACTTGGACGCTTTGTCGAATCTATTTCTCTCTTAAATTTTGTCACAATATAGAAAATTGATCTAGCTTAACGTGTGTTCTTGTCATTCTGAGCTATAAATCAAAAGTTATGGACGATATAGTGCAGAAATGTAAAGTTGATAGGTCAATTAAAATGATCATTCTAAACTGATCATTGGGGCTCATTGATTAAAGGCTTATAAGTGAAGCACAATGCATAGCATGACGTAGTTTTGGATAGATTGGGTTTCCTAGACGCTTTGTCGTATCTATTTCTGCATCTAGTTTTGTCACAATATAAGAAATTGAGTTTGCTTAACGTGGGCTTTGGATTTGTTTAATTCTAAGATCTAAATCAAAAGTTACGGACGATTTAGTGCGGACATGTCAAGTTGATCGGCCAGTTAAAATGATCATTCTAAACTGATTAATTGTGCTCATTGAGTAAAGGCTTATAAATGAATCACAATGCATGGCATGACAGAGTTTTGGATAGATTGGAATAGTTGAACGCTTTGTCGTGTCTATTTCTGTCTCAAATTTTGTCACAGTATAGAATGTTGAGCTTGCTTAATGTGGGCTTTGGATTTGTGTCATTCTGAGCTCTTAATCAAAAGTTATGGATGATTTAGTGCATACATGTCAAGTTGATCGGTCCGTTAAAATGATCATTCTAAAGTAATCTTTGATGCTTATTGAGTAACGGCATATAAATGAAGCACAATACAAGGCATGAAGTAGTGCTGGATAGATTGGAAAACTTGTTGGCTTTATGGAATGTATTTTTGTCTCAGATGTTTTCACGATATAGAAAATTGAGATAACTTAACATGGGGTTTGGATTCATGTCCTTCTAAGCTCTAAATCAAAAGTTACGTACGATATTATGCTGACATGTCAAGTTAATCGGCCAGTTAAAATGATCATTCTAAACTGATCATTGGTGCTCATTGAGTAAAGGCTGATAAATGAAGCACAATGCATGGCATGACACAATTTTGGATAGATTGGATTACTCGGATGCTTTGTCGTATCGATTTCTGTCTCAAATTTGTCACAATATAGAAAATTGAGCTAGCTTAACGTGTGCTTTGGATATGTGTCATTCTAAGCTCTAAATCAAAATTTACGGACAATTTTGTGTTGACATGCCAATTTGATCGGCCAGTTAAAATGATCATTCTTAACTCGTAATTGGTGCTCATTGAGTAGACGCCTATATATGAAGCACAATGAATGGCATGCCGCAGTTTTGGATAGATTGGAACACTTGGGCGCTTTGTAGAATCTATTTTTGTCTCAAATTTAGTCACAATGAAAAAAATAGAGTTTGCTTAACGTGGGCTTTGGATTTGTTTCATTCTAAGCTCTAAATAAAAAGTTATGAATGATTTAGTGCATACATGTCAAGTTGATCTTCCTCTTAAAATGATCATTCTAAAGTAATCATTGGATCTGATTGAGTAACGGACATGACGCAATTTTGGATAGATTGGATTACTTGGGCACTTTGTTGAATCTATTTTTGTCTCAAATTTTGTCACAACATAGAAAATTGAGCTAGCTTAATATGGGCATTGGATTCGTGTCATTCTGACCTATAAATCAAATGTTAGGGACGATATAATGTAGACATGTCAAGTTGATTGGATAGTTAAAATGATCATTATAAACTGATCATTGATGCTCATTGAATAAAGGCTTATAAATGAAGCTCAATGCATTGCGTGAAGCAATTTTGGATAGATTGGATTACTTGGTTGTTTTGCCGAATCTATTTTTGTCACAAATTTTGTCACAATATAGAAAATTGAGCTAGCTTAATGTGGGCTTTAGATTTGTGTTATTATGAGCTCTAAATCAAAAGTTATGGATGATTTAGTGAAGACGTGTCAAGTTGATCGGCCACTTAAAATGATCATCATAAATTGATCATTGGTGCTCATTAAGTAAAGGCTTATAAATGAAGCACAATGCATGGCATGACGCAATTTTGGAAGATTGGGTTTCTTAGACGCTTTTTCGTATCTATTTCGCTGTCAAATTTTGTTACAATATAAGAAATTGAGTTAGCTTAACGTGGGCTTTGGATTTGTTTCATTCTAAACTCTAAATCAAAAGTTACGGACGATATAGCACGGAAATGTTAAGTTGATCGGCCAGTTAAAATGATCATTATAAACTGATCATTAGTGCTCATTAAGAAAAGGCTTATAAATGAATCACAATGCATGCATGGCATGATGGAGTTTTGGATAGATTGGATTAGTTGAACGCTTGGTCGTATCTATTTCTGTCTCAAATTTTGTCACAATATAGAAAATTGAGCTTGCTTAACGTGGGCTTTGGATATGTTTCATTCTAAGCTCTAAATAAAAAGTTATGGATGATTTAGTGCATACATGTCAAGTTGATCGGCCAGTTAAAATGATCATTCTAAAGTAATCATTGGATCTTATTGAGTAACGGCTGATAAATGAAGCACAATGCATGGCATGACGCTATTTTGGATAGATTGGATTACTTGGGCGCTTTGTTGAATCTATTTTTGTCTCAAATTTTGTCACAATATAGAAAATTGAGCTAGTTTAATATGGGCATTGGATTCCTGTCATTCTGAGCTATAAATCAAAAGTAGGGACGATATAATGTAGACATCTCAAGTTGATTGGATAGTTAAAATGATCATTATAAACTGATCATTGATGCTCATTAAGTAAAGGCTTATAAATGAAGCTCACTGCATTATGTGAAGCAATTTTGGATAGATTGGATTACTTGGTTGCTTTGCCGAATCTATTTCAGTCAAAAATTTTGTCACAATATAGAAAATTGAGCTAGCTTAACGTGGGCTTTAGATTTGTGTTATTCTGAGCTCTAAATCAAAAGCTATGGATGATTTAGTGCAGACATGTCAAGTTGATCGCCACTTAAATTGATCATTCTAAATTGATCATTGGTGCTCATTACGTAAATGCTTATAAATGAAGCACAATGCATGGTATGACGCAGTTTTGGATAGATTGGGTTTCTTAGACGCTTTGTCGTATCTATTTCTGTCTCAAATTTTGTTACAATATAAGAAATTGAGTTAGCTTAACGTGGGCTTTGGATTTGTTTCATTCTAAACTCTAAATCAAAAGTTACTAACGATATAGCGCGGACATATCAAGTTGATCGGCCAGTTAAAATGATTATTATAAACTGATCATTATTGCTCATTGAGAAAAGGCTTATAAACGAAACACAATGCATGGCATGATTGAGTTTTGGATAGATTGGATTAGTTGAACGCTTTGTCCTATCTATTTCTATCTCAAATTTTGTCACAATATAGCAATTTGAGCTTGCTTAACGTGGGCTTTGGATTTGTGTCATTCTAAGCTCTAAATAAAAAGTTATGGATGATTTAGTGCATACATGTCAAGTTGATTGGCCAGTTAAAATGATCATTCTAAAGTAATCATTGATGCTTATTGAGTAACGGATTATAAATGAAGCATAATGCAAGGCATGAAGTAGTTCTGGATAGATTGGATAACTTGGTGGCTTTATCGAATCTATTTTTGTCTCAAATTTTGTCACGATATAGAAAATTGAGCTAGCTTAACGTGGACTTTTGATTCGGTTCATTATTAGCACTAAATCAAAAGTTACAGACGATATTGTGCACACATGTCAAGTTGATTGGCTAGTTAAAATGATCATTCTATACTAATCATTGGTTCTCATTGAGTAAAGGCTTATAAATGAAGCACAATACATGGTATGCCACTATTTTTGATACATTGGATTACTTGGATGCTTTGTCGTATTTTTTTCTGTCTTAATTTTTGTCAGAATATAGAAATTTGAGCTAGCTTAACGTGGGCTTTGGATTTGTGCCATTCTAAGCTATAAATCAAAAGTTACGGACGATTTAGTGCAGACATGTCAAGTTGCTCGGCCAGTTAAAATGATCATTCTAAACTGATCATTGGGTCTCATTGAGTTAAGGCTTATAAATGAAGCACAATGCATGGCATGACGCAGTTTTGGATAGATTGGATTTCTTAGACGCTTTGTCGTATCTATTTCTATCTCAAATTCTGTCACAATATAAACAATTGAGCTAGCTTAATGTGAGCTTTGGATTTGTGTCATTCTAAGCTCTAAATCAAAAGTTACGGACGATTTAGTGGAGATATGTCAAGTTCATCGGCCAATTGACATGATCATTCTAAACTGATAATTGATGCTCATTGAGTAACGGCTTATAAATGAAGCACAATGCAAGGCATGATGCAATTTTGGATAGATTGGATTACTTGGTTGCTTTGTTGAACCTATTTTTCTCTCAAATTTTGTCATGATATAGAAAATTGAGCTAACTTAATGTGGGATTTGGATTCGTGTCATTCTGAGCTCTAAATCAAAAGTTATGGACGATATAATGCAAACATGTCAAGTTGATCGGCCAATTAAAATGATCATTCTAAACTGATCATTGGTGCTCATTGAGTAAAGGCTTAAAAATGAAGCACAATGCATGGCATGACGCAATTTTGGACAGATTGGATTTCTTAGACGCTTTGTCGTATCTATTTTTGTATGAAATTTGTTCACAATATAAAAAATTGAGCTAGCTTAACGTGGGCTTTGGATTTGTGTCATTTTAAGCTCTAAATCAAAAGTTACATACGATTAGTGCGGACATGTCAAGTTGATCGGTTAGTTAAAATGATCATTCTAAACTGATCATTGTTGCTTATTGAGTAAAGGCTTATAAATGAAGCACAATGCATGGCATGACACAGTTTTGGATAGATTGGATTAGTTTGACGCTTTGTCGTATCTATTTCTGTCTCAAATTTTGTCACAATATAAAAAATTCATCTTGCTTAATGCGAGCTTTGGATTTGTGTCATTGTAAGCTCTAAATCAAAAGTTATGGATGATTTAGTGCATACATGTCTGATGAGGATATCAGGTCATACATCCAGCCAGGAGACCAGACTGGCCGACCAGGAAGCTTGCCCGAGACAGCCGGGCCATCTGGCACACCTGCCGGTCCAAGCAGTACCGCCAGACCCTCGACCAATAGGACCAGAGCAACCAGCATTGCCGGCGGAGAGGCCCAAGCTTCCGGCACACTTGGTGGGGACGTGNATCAACAACATCACAGTCATGTACCGGCATCCTATACCACGGCTGGACGACATGCTAGATGAACTAAGTGGAGCCACGGTCTTCTCCAAGATAGACCTCAAGAGTGGATACACCAGGTCAGAATGAAAGAGAGTGATGAGTGGAAGACTGCTTTCAAGACAAAGCAAGGGCTCTACGAGTGGACAGTCATGCCATTTGGCTTGACTAATGCCCCAAGCACCTTCATGCGCCTTATGAACCAAGTTCTTAGGCGTACATCAGTAAGTTTGTAGTAGTTTACTTTGATGAAATCTTGGTTTATAGTAAGTGCCTACGGGAACACCTCACACATCTTGAGATGGTACTTAAAACCCTTCGACAAGAAGAGCTTTATGCCAATCTCAAGAAGTGCATTTTTTGTACTGATAAACTTGTCTTTTTAGGTTTTGTTGTAAGTTCACAGGGCCTACAGGTTGATGAAGAGAAGATTCGAGCCATAAAAGAATGGCCAACACCAGGCAACATCAGCCAAGTAAGGAGCTTCCACAGACTGGCCAGCTTCTATAGGAGATTCGTGGCCAACTTCAGCAGTATTGCCTCACCACTGACGGCAGTAGTGAAGAAGAACGTGGGATTCAGCTGGGGAGAAGCTCAGGAGAAGGCATTCAAAGCCTTGAAGGACAGCCTTACACACGCACCAGTGCTAGTCCTTCCCGACTTCAACAAGACGTTTGAAGTGGAGTGTGATGCCTCTGGACTAGGCATAGGAGCAGTGCTAACCCAAGGAGGGAGACCAGTGGCATACTTCAGTGAGAAGCTAGGTGGTGCCTCACTGAACTACCCCACTTATGACAAGGAGCTTTATGCCTTTGTCCGAGCATTGGAGACTTGGCAGCATTACTTGCTGTCCAAGGAGTTTGTGATCCACACTGATCACGAGACTCTCAAACACCTCAGAGGGCAAACCAATCTCAAGAAGAGACATGCCAGGTGGATGGAGTTTCATAGAGACCTTCCCATACATCATCAAGTACAAGAAGGGCAAAGACAATGTGGTAGCCGATGCACTATCAAGGAGGTTTGCCTTGATATCAACCATGGAGGCAAAGGTCCTAGGATTCGAACACATCAAGGACCTATACAAGGATGATCCTGACTTTGCTGAGAGCTACAAGGAGTGTGGCACAGGGAGTCATGGCAAGTTCTACATCCATGAAGGATTCTTGTTCCGAGAAAAAAGGCTGTGCATACCACAAGGATCATTAAGGGAGCTTATCATCCGAGAAGCTCATGGAGGAGGACTCATGGGCCACTTTTGTGTCGACAAGACTCTAGCAGTGGTCAAGGAGCACTTCTACTGGCCACACATCAAGAGGACAGTAGAAGCTCATTGTGCAAGATGCATCACTTGCAAGAAGGCAAAGTCCCGAATGCAACCTCACGGGTTGTATCTCCCACTGCCCATACCTACACATCCATGGGTGGACATCTCAATGGACTTTGTTCTAGGTCTGCCCAAGATCAACCACAAAGATGCAATTTTTGTAGTGGTGGACAGATTCTCCAAGATGGCACACTTCATTCCATGTGCCAATGTCAATGATGCCACACAAACAGCTGAGCTGTTCTTCAGGGAGATAGAACGGCTTCATGGAGTGCCAAGGACCATCGTATCAGACAGGGACACCAAGTTCCTCAGCCATTTCTGGAGGACCCTTTGGAAAAAGCTAGGCACGAAGCTACTCTTCTCTACCACCTGCCATCCTCAAACCGATGGCCAAACTGAAGTTGTCAACAGGACACTATCAACTCTTCTCAGGACTACACTAGGGAAGAACCTAAAGACTTGGGTGGAGTGCCTGCCATTCATAGAGTTTGCTTACAACCGAGCCGTGCACTCAGCAACCAAGAAGACACCATTTGAAGTAGTATACGGCTTCAACCCTCTCACCCCATTGGAGCAAACACCACTACCACCAGCTGAGATGACCAACCTCAACGGAGCATCCAAGGCAGAGTTCATAAGGAGGTTACACCAGAAGGTAGCAGAAAACTTGGAGAAGAGGACCGGACAGTACGTGACTCATGCCAACAAGGAAGAAAGGAGGTGATCTTTCAACCAGGCGATTGGGTGTGGCTACACCTACGGCAGGAGAGGTTCCCAAACCTAAGGAGTTCCAAGCTAGCACCAAGAGGAGATGGACCATTCAGAGTGCTCGAGAGGATCAACAACAACGCCTACCGGATCGAGCTCCAGGTGAGTTTAATGTGTCCAATACGTTCAATGTTACTGACTTAGCCCCTTTCCATGCAGATGAACCAGTTTTGAGGACAAAACCTACTGAAGAGGGAGGGGATGATGAGGACATCAGGTCGTACATCCAGCCAGGAGACCAGACTGGCCGACCAGGAAGCTTGCCCGAGACAGCCGGGCCATCTGGCACGCCTGCCGGTCCAAGCAGTACCGCCGGACCCTCGACCAATAGGACCAGAGCAACCAGCATTGCCGGCGGAGAGGCCCAAGCTTCCGGCACACTTGGTGGGGACGTGGATGACACCGCCGGTCCCCTTGGTGATGCCACCAACTCCGGGATCAACTTGGCCGGTCCTGAAGGCATTCCAGCCAGTACCTCGCACAGTCCAGCCGGTACAACCAATCCAGCCGAGTGCACGAGCAATTCAACTTCCACACAAGGAAACTCAGACCAGATAAGCTACCAGCTTCAGGACATGCATCTAGAGGAAGTATCCACACCAGTAGTGCCACCAGGAGCAATGACAAGAAGCAGATCAAGGGCACTCTTTCACAAATTCAGCTTATGGGTGGACAAGCTCCTAGAGGAAGATCAGCTAAGGACAATGGGCCAGAAGAGCAAAGTAGAGTCCAAAGGCTTCTCAACAACACAAGGGACATCAGAGACTTGGGCTTTAGTGGCAAGAGAGGTCAGGGCCCAAAGATTTTTAACCCTACTCCAAGTCGAAGACTAGGAGCAAGGCGCGTGCATGCCACAAGGACGGCCACCTTCCATTTCTTGGCCGTGAGGTAAGTTAAGGTAAGTTTCATTCGAATATATGCCTCTTTCTGTTTTGCAGGGTAGGATCTAGATGCTTTACATTTTTGAGTCAAGAACATTTTAGGAATAGGTCCTTTTTCGGTTATGCACTTTTGTATCTTTTCCTTTTGTGCACTTTTGTAAACTTTCCTTTTCTTTATTTGAGTCGACCCTAGAAGGTCAAGCTGTCGAGCATATTAATAAGGCTCCTTCCAGCATTGTAGTTCGACAACCTTTTTGATATTAATAAAGATAGAACTTTTTCCCCAACAAGTTTTCTCTCAAGAATCTTGTGCGCTTAGAATCTAGTTGAGACCAGCTCTCCTAGCTCTAAGTTTGTGATTTATCACGAGGTTCATCACCCCTCGTGTGGTTCACTTCACCTTTCCATTGAATACCTACCCAAAAACCCCTATCCAAGAAGCCTAAGGTCGAGTTTCTCACCTAAACTTCTCCAAACAGCCCACGCGCATACATCCTTGAATCAAGGCTTGTATCAATGTCAAGTTGATCGGCCCATTAAAATGATCATTCTAAAATAATCATTGATGCTTATTGAGGAAGGGGTTATAAATGAAGCACAAATCAAGGCATGAAGTAATTCTGGGTAGATTAGATAACTTGGTGGCCTTATTGAATCTATTTTTGTCTCAAATTTCATGACGATATAGAAGAATGAGCTAGCTTAACGTGGACTATTGATTCATGTCATTCATAGCTCTAAATCAAAAGTTACGTGCGATATAGTGCAAACATGTCAAGTTTATTGGCCAGCTAAAATTATCATTCTAAACTGATCATTTGTTCTCATTGAGCATATAAATGAACCACAATGCATGGCATGACGCAATTTTGGATAGACAGGATTACTTAGATGCTTTGTCGTATCTATTTTTGTCTCAAATTTTGTCACAATATAGAAACTTGAGCTAGCTTAACGTGGGATTTGGATTTGTGTCATTCTATGCTCTAAATCATAAGTTACAGACAATTTAGTGCGGACATATCAAGTTGATCAGCCAGTTAGAATGATCATTCTTAACTGATCATTGGTGCTCATTGGGTAAAGGCTTATAAATGAAGCACAATGCATGGGATGACGAAGTTTTGGATAGATTGGATAACTTGGATGCTTTGTCGAATCTATTTCAGTCTCAAATTTTGTCACAATATAGAAAATTGAGCTATCTTAACTTGGGCTTTGGATTTGTGTCATTCGGAGCTCTAAAACAAAAGTTACGCATGATATAGTGCAGACATGTCAAGTTGATCGGCCAGTTAAAATGATCATTCTACACTGATCATTGATGTTCATTGAGTAACGGCTTATAAATGAAGCACAATGCATGGCATGAAGCAGTTCTGGATAGATTGGATTACTTGGATGCTTTGTCGAATCTATTTCTGTGTCAAATTTTATCACAATATAGAAAATTGAGCTAGCTAATCGTGGGCTTGGGATTTGTTTCATTCTGAGCTATAAATCAAAAGTTATGGACGATTTAGTGCGAACATATCAAGTTGATCGGCCAGTTAAAATGATTATTCTAAACTAATCATTGATGCTCATTGAGTAGAGCTTAGAAATGAAGCAAAATGCATGGTGTGAAGTAGTTTTGGATAGATTTGATTACTTGGTTGCTTTGTCGAATCTATTTCTGTCTGAAATTTTTTCACAATATAGAAAATTGAGCTAGCTAATCATAGGCTTTGGATTTGTGTCATTATGAGCTCTAAATCAAAAGTTATATACGATTTAGTGCGGACATGTCAACTTCATCGGCCAGTTAAAATGATCATTCTAAACTTATAACTAATCCTCATTGAGTAAAGGCTTATAAATGATGCAGAATGCAAGGCATGACGCAGTTTTGGATAGATTGGATTACTTGGCGCTTTGTCGAATCTATTTCTCTCTTAAATTTTGTCACAATATAGAAAGTTGATCTACCTTAACGTGTGTTCATGTCATTCTGAGCTATAAATCAAAAGTTATGGATGATATAGTGCAGACATGTAAAGTTGATCGGTCAATTAAAATGATCATTCTAAACTGATCATTGGTGCTCATTGAGTAAAGGCTTATAAATGAAGCACAATGCATAGCATGACGTAGTTTTGGATAGATTGGGTTTCCTAGATGCTTTGTCGTATCTATTTCTGCATCAAGTTTTGTCATACTATAAGAAATTGAGTTAGCTTAATGTGGGCTTTTGATTTGTTTAATTATAAGCTCTAAATCAAAAGTTACGGACGATTTAGTGCGGACATGTCAAGTTGATCTGCCAGTTAAAATGATCATTCTAAACTGATCAATTGTGCTCATTGAGTAAAGGCTTATAAATGAATCACAATGCATGGCATGACAGAGTTTTGGATAGATTGGATTAGTTGAACACCTTGTCGTGTCTATTTCTGTCTCAAATTTTCTCACAATATAGAAAGTTGAGCTTGCTTAACGTGGGCTTTGGAGTTGTGTCATTCTAAGCTCTTAATCAAAAGTTTTGGATGATTTAGTGCATACATGTCAAGTTGATCGGTCCGTTAAAATGATCATTCTAAAGTAATCTTTGATGCTTATTGAGTAACGGCTTATAAATGAAGCACAATGCAAGGCATGAAGTAGTTCTGGATAGATTGGATAACTTGTTGCTTTATCGAATGTATTTTTGTCTCTGATTTTTTCACGATATAGAAAATTGAGATAACTTAACATGGGGTTTGGATTCATGTCCTTCAAATCTCTAAATCAAATGTTACGTACGATATTATGCTGACATGTCAAGTTAATCGGCCAGTTAAAATGATCATTCTAAACTGATCATTGGTGCTCATTGAGTAAAGGCTGATAAATGAAGCACAATGCATGGCGTGACACAATTTTGGATAGATTGGATTATTCGGATGCTTTGTCGTATCTATTTCTGTCTCAAATTTGTCACAATATAGAAAATTGAGCTAGCTTAAAGTGTGCTTTGGATATGTGTCATTCTAAGCTCTAAATCAAACGGACAATTTTGTGTAGACATGCCAATTTGATCGGCCAGTTAAAATGATCATTCTTAACTGGTAATTGGTGCTCATTGAGTAGACGCCTATATATGAAGCACAATGAATGGCATGCCGCAGTTTTGGATAGATTGGAATACTTGGGTGCTTTGTTGAATCTATTTTTGTCTCAAAATTTGTCACAATATAAAAAATAGAGTTTGCTTAACATGGGCTTTGGATTTGTTTCATTCTCAGCTCTAAATCAAAGGTTATGAATGATTTAGTGCATACATGTCAAGTTGATCATCCTGTTAAAATGATCATTCTAAAGTAATCATTGGATCTTATTGAGTAACGGCTGATAAATGAAGCACAATGAATGGCATGACCCAATTCTGGATAGATTGGATTACTTGGGCGCTTTGTTGAATCTATTTTTGTCTCAAATTTTGTCACAATATAGAAAATTGAGCTAGCTTAATATGGGCATTGGATTCGTGTCATTCTGAGCTATAAATCAAAAGTTAGGGACAATATAATGTAGACATCTCAAGTTGATTGGATAGTTAAAATGATCATTATAAACTGATCATTGATGCTCATTGAGTAAAGACTTATAAATGAAGCTCAATGCATTGCGTGAAGCAATTTTGGATAGATTGGATTACTTGGTTGCTTTGCCGAATCTATTTCTGTCACAAATTTTGTCACAATATAGAAAATTGAGCTAGCATAACGTGGGCTTTAGATTTGTGTTATTCTGAGCTCTAAATCAAAAGTTATGGTTGATTTAGTACAGACATGTCAAGTTGATAGGCCACTTAAATTGATCATTTTGAATTCATCATTGGTGCTCATTAAGTAAAGGCTTATAAATGAAGCACAATGCATGGTATGACGCAGTTTTGGATAGATTGGGTTTCTTAGACGCTTTGTCGTATCTATTTCTGTCTTAAATTTTGTTACAATATAAGAAATTGAGTTATCTTAACGTGGGCTTTGGATTTGTTTCATTCTAAACTCTTAATCAAAAGTTACAGACTATATAGCGCGGACATGTCAAGTTGATCGGCCAGTTAAAATGATTATTATAAACTGATCATTATTGCTCATTGAGAAAAGGCTTATAAACGAATCACAATGCATGGCATGATGGAGTTTTGGATAGATTAGATTAGTTGAACGCTTCGTCGTATCTATTTCTATCTCATATTTTGTCACAATATAGAAAATTGAGCTCGCTTAACGTGGGCTTTGGATTTGTGTCATTCGAAGCTCTAAATAAAAAGTTATGGATGATTAAGTGCATACATGTCAAGTTCATCGTTCAGTTAAAATGATTATTCTAAAGTAATCATTGATGGTTATTGAGTAACGGATTATAAATGAAGCATAATGCAAGGCATGAAGTAGTTCTGGATAGATTGGATAACTTGGTGGCTTTATCGAATCTATTTTTGTCTCAAATTTTGTCACGATATAGAAAATTGAGCTAGCTTAACGTGGAGTTTTAATTCGGTTCATTCTTAGCACTAAATCAAAAGTTACGGACGATATTGTGCACACATGTCAAGTTGATTGGCCAGTTAAAATGATCATTCTATACTAATCATTGGTTCTCATTGAGTAAAGGCATATAAATGAAGCACAATACATGGTATGACGCTATTTTGGGTAGATTGGATTACTTGGATGCTTTGTCGTACTTTTTCTGTCTCAATTTTTGTCAGAATATAGAAATTTGAGCTGGCTTAACGTGGGCTTTGGATTTGTGTCATTCTAAGCTATAAATCAAAAGTTACGGACGATTTAGTGCAGATATGTCAAGTTGATCGGCCAGTTAAAATGATCATTCTAAACTGATCATTGGTGCTCATTGAGTAAAGGCTTATAAATGAAGCACAATGCATGGCATGATGCAGTTTTGGATAGATTAGATTTCTTAGATGCTTTGTCGTATCTATTGCTATCTCAAATTCTGTCACAATATAGAAAATTGAGCTTGCTTAACGTAAGCTTCGAATTTGTGTCATTCTAAGCTCTAAATCAAAAGTTATGGACGATTTAGTGGAGACATGTCAAGTTCATCGGCTAATTGACATGATCATTCTAAACTAATCATTGATGCTCATTGAGTAACGGCTTATAAATGAAGCACAATGCAAGGCATGACGCAGTTGTGGATAGATTGGATTACTTGGTTGCTTTGTTGAACCTATTTTTCTCTCCAATTTTTTCACGATATAGAAAATTGAGCTAACTTAACGTGGGATTTGGATTTGTGTCATTCTGAGCTGTATATCAAAAGTTACAGACAATATAGTGCACACATATCAAGTTGATCGGCCAGTTAAAAAGATCATTCTAAATTAATCATTGGTGCTCATTGATTAAAGGCTTATAAATGAAGCACAATGCACGACATGGCGCAGTTTTGGATAGATTGGATTTCTTAGACGCTATGTCGTACCTACTTCTGTCTCAAAGTTTGTCGCAATATAAAAAATTGAGCTAGTTTAACGTGGGCTTTGGATTTCTGTCATTCTAAATTCTAAATCAAAAGTTATGGACTATTTAGTGCAGACATGTCAAGTTGATCGACCCGTTAAAATGATCATTCTCAACTGATCACTGATGCTCATTGAGAAAATGCTTATAAATGAAACACAATGCATGGCATGACGCAATTTTGGTTAGATTGGATTAATTAGACGATTTGTCTCATCTATTTCTGTCTCAAATTTTGTCACAATATAAAAAATTGAGCTTGCGTAATGTTGGCTTTGGATTTGTGTCATTCTAAGCTCTAAATCAAAAGTTATGGAGGGTTTAGTGCATACATGTCAAGTTGGTCGGCCTGTTAAAATGATAATTCTAAAGTAATCATTGATGCTTATTAAGTAACGGCTTATAAATGAAGCACAATGCAAGGCATGCCGCAGTTCTGGATAGATTGGATAACTTGGTGGCTTTATCAAATCTATTTTTGTCTCAAATTTTGTCAAGATATAGAAAATTGAGGTAGCTTAACATGGGCTTTGGATTTGTGTCATTATCAGCTCTAAATCAGATGTTACGGACAATTTAGTGCAGACATGTCAAGTTGATGGGCCGGTTAAAATGATCATTCTTAAATGATAATTGGTGCTTATTGAGTAGACGCTTATAAATGGAGCAAAATGCATGGCATGACAATTTTTTGGATAGATTGGATAACTTGGATGCTTTGTTGAATCTATATATGTCTCAAATTATGTCACGATATAGAAAATTGAGATACCTTAACGTGGGCTTTGGATTCATGTCATTCTTAGCTCTAAATCAAAAGTTACGGACGATTTCGTGCAGACATGTCAAGTTGATCGGCCTGTTAAAATGATCTTTTTAAACTGATCAGTGATTCCATTGAGTGAATGCTTATTAATGAAGCCCAATGCATGGCATGAAACATTTGTCGAATATATTTTTGTCTCAAATTTTATCACAATATAGAAAACTGAGCTAGCTTAACATGGGATTGGATTTGTGTCATTCTGAGCTCTAAATCAAAAGTTATGGATGATATAGTGCAAACATGTCAAGTTGATCGACTAGTTAAAATGATCATTCTCAACTGATCATTGATGCTCATTGAGAAAAGGTTTATAAATGAAGCACAATGCTTGGCATGAAGTAGTTTTGGTAGATTGGATCATTTGGATGCTTTTTCGAATCTATTTCGTCTCAAATTTTGTCACAATATAGTAAATTGAGCTAGCTTAACGTGAGCTTTGGATTTGTATCATTTTGAGCTCTAAATCAAAAGTTACGGACGATATAGTGCAGACATGTCAAGTTCATCTGCCAGTTATAATGATCATTCTAAACTGATCATTCGTGCTCATTGAGTAAAGACTTATAAATGAAGCACAATGCATGGCATGATGCAGTTTTTGATAGATTAGATTAGTTGGAAGCTTTGTCGTATCTACTTCAGTCTCAAATTTTGTTCCAATATAGTAAATTGCGCTTGATTAGCGTGGGCTTTGGATTTGTGTCATTCTAAGCTCTAAATCAAAATTTATGGACGATTTAGTGCATACATGTCAAGTTGGTTGACCAGTTAAAATGATCATTCTAAAGTAATCATTGATGCTTATTGAGTAACGGCTTACAAATGAAGCACACTGGAAGGCATTAAGCAGTTCTGGATAGATTGGATAACTTGGTGGCTTTATCAAATCTATTTTTGTCTCAAATTTTGTCCCGATATAGAAATTGAGCTAGCTTAACGTGTGATTTGGATTCATGTCATTCTGAGCTCTAAATCAAAAGATACGGACAATTTGGTGCAAACATGTTAGGTTCATCGGCCAGTTAAAATGATCATTCTAAACTGATCATTGGCGCTCATTGAGTAAAGACATATAAATAAAGCACATACATGGCATGACGCAGGTTTGGATAGATTGGATTAGTTGGACGCTTTGTCGTATCTATTTATGTCTCAAATTTTGTCACAATATAGAAAATTGAGCTAGCTTAACGTCGGATTTGGATTTGTGTTATTCTAAGCTCTAAATCAAAAGTTACGGACGATTAAGTGCAGACATGTCAAGTTTATCGGACAGTTAAAATGATCATTCTTAATTGATAATTGGTGATCATTGAGTAGACGCTTATAAATGAAGCACAATGCATGGCATGATGAAGTTTTCGATAGAATGGATTACTTGGATGCTTTGTCGAATCTATTTCTGTCTCAATGTTTTTGTACAATATAGAAAATTGAGCTAGCTTAACGTCGGCTTTGGATTTGTGTTATTCTAAGCTCTAAATCAAAAGTTATGGACGATTTAGTGCTGACATGTGAAGTTTATCGGAGAGTTAAAATGATCATTCTTAACTGATAATTGGTGATCATTGAGTAGACGATTATAAGTGAAGCACAATGCATGGCATGATGAAGTTTTGGATAGATTGGATTACTTGGATGCTTTGTCGAATCTATTTTTGTCTCAAAGTTTGTCAAAATATAGAAAATTGTGCTAGCTTAACGTGGGCTTTGGCTTCCTGTCTTTCTGAGCTGTAAATCTAAGGTTATGGACGATTTAGTGCATACATGTCAAGTTGATCGGCCTGTTAAAATGATCATTCTAAACTGATCAGTGATGCTCATTGAGTGAAAGCTTATTAATGAAGCACAATGCATGGCATGATGCAGTTTTGGATAGATTAGATTTCTTAGACGCTTTGTCGTATCTATTGCTATCTCAAAGTCTGTCACAATATAAAAAATTGAGCTTGCTTAACGTGAGCTTTGAATTTGTGTCATTCTAAGCTCTAAATCAAAAGTTACGAACGATTTAGTGGAGGCATGTCAAGTTCATCGGCCAATTGACATGATCATTCTAAACTAATCATTGATGCTCATTGAGTAACGGCTTATAAATGAAGCACAATGCAAGGCATGAAGCAGTTTTGGATAGATTGGATTACTTGGTTGCTTTGTTTAACCTATTTTTCTCTCCAATTTTTTCACGATATAGAAAATTGAGCTAACTTAACGTGGGATTTGGATTTGTGTCATTCTGAGTTGTATATCAAAAGTTACGGACAATATAGTGCACACATATCAAGTTGATCGGCCAGTTAAAAAAGATCATTCTAAATAATCATTGGTGCTCATTGATTAAAGGCTTATAAATGAAGCACAATGCATGGCATGAAGTAGTTCTGGATAGATTGGATAACTTGGATGCTTTGTCGAATCTATTTCTCTCTCAAATTTTGTCACGATATAGTAAATTGAGCGAGCTTAACGTGAGCTTTGGATTCGTGTCATTTTGAGCTCTAAATCAAAAGTTACGGACGATATAGTGCAAACATGTCAAGTTGATCGGCCAGTTAAAATGATCACTCTAAACTGATCATTCGTTGCTCTTTGAGTAAAGACTTATAAATTAAGCACAATGCATGGCATGACGCAGTTTTGGATAGATTGCATTAGTTGGATGCTTTGTCGTATCTATTTCTGTTTCAAATTTTATCCCAATATAGTAAATTGAGCTTGCTTAACGTTGGCTTTGGATTTGTGTCATTCTAAGCTCTAAATAAAAATTTATGGATGATTTAGTGCATACATGTCAAGTTGGTTGGCCAGTTAAAATGATCATTTTAAAGTAATCATTGATGCTTATTGAGTAATGGCTTACAAATGAAGCACAATGCAAGGCATGAAACAGTTCTGGATAGATTGGATAACTTGGTGGCTTTATCACATCTATTTTTGTCTCAAATTTTGTCACGATAGAGAAAATTGAGCTAGCTTATCGTGGGATTTGTATTCGTGTCATTCCGAGCTCTAAATCAAACGTTACAGAGGATATAGTGCAGACATGTCAGGTTGATCGGCCAGTTAAAATGATCATTCTAAACTGATCATTGTTGCTGTTTGAGTAAAGGCTTATAAATGAAGCACAATGCATGGTATGACGCAGTTTTGGATAGAATGGATTACTTGGACGCTTTGTCGAATCTATTTCTGTCTCCAATTTTTTCACAATATAGAAAATTGAGCTAGCTTAACATGGGCTTTGTATTTGTGTCATTCTAAGCTGAAAATCAAAAGTTACGGACGATTTAGTGCATATATGTCAAGTTTATCGCAAAGTTAAACTGATCATTATTAAGTGATCATTGGTGCTCATTGTATAGAGGCTTATGAATGAAGCACAATGCATGGCATGAAGCAGTATTCGATAGATTGGATTATGTGGTTGCTTTGTCAAATGTATTTCTATCTCAATTTTGCTATAATATCGAAAATTGAGCTAGCTACGTGGGATTTGGATTTGTATCATTTTGAGCTCTAAATCAAAAATTACGGACAATTTAGTGCAGACATGTCAAGTTGATCGGCTAGTTAAAATGATTATTTTAAACTAATAATTGGTGCTCATTGAGTAAAGGCTTATTAATGAAGCGCAATGCATGGCATGACAGAGTTTTGGATAGAATGGATTACTTGGACGCTTTGTCGAATCTATTTCTGTCTCAAATTTTGCCACAATATAGAAAATTGAGCTAGCCTAACGTGTGTATTGGATTTGTGTCATTATAAGCTATAAATCAAAGTTACAGATGATATAGTTCAAACATGACAAGTTGATCGGCTAGGCAAAATGATCATTCTAAAGTGATCATTGAAGCTCATTGAGTAAATGCTTATAAATGAAACACAATACATGGCATGACGCACTTTCGGATAGATTGGATTACATAGATGATTTTTCGAATCTATTTTCGTCTCAAATTTTGTCAATATATAGAAAATTGATCTAGCTTAACCTGGGCTTTTGATTTGTGTCATTCTAGCTCTAAATCAAAAGTTATGGACGATATACTACAGACATGTCAAGTTTATCGGCCAGTTAAAATGATCATTCTAAACTGATCATTGATACTCATTGAGTAAAGGCTTATAAATGAAGCACAATGCATGGCATGAAATAGTTCTAGATAGATTGGATAACTTGGATGCTTTGTCGAATCTATTTCTGTCTCAAATTTTTCCACGATATAGTAAATTGAGCTAGCTTAACATGGTTTGGATTCTTATCATTCCGAGCTCTAAATAAAAATTTATGGACGATATCGTATAGACATGTCAAGTTGATCGGGCAGTTAAAATGATCTTTCTAAACTGATCATTGATGGTCATTGAGTAAAGACTTATAAATGAAGCACAATGCATGGCATGCTGTAGTATTGGATAGATTGGATTAGTTGGACGCTTTGTCGTATATATTTCTATCTCAAATTTTGTCACAATATAGAAAATTGAGCTTACTTAACGTGGGCTTTGGATTTGTGTCATTCTAAGCTCTAAATCAAAAGTTATGGACGATTTAGTGCATACATGTCAAGTTTATCGGCCCGTTAAAATTATCATTCAAAAGTAATCATTAATGCTTATTGAGTAACGGCTTATAAATGATGCACAATGTAAGGCATGAAGCAGTTCTGGATAGATTGGATAGCTTGGTGGCTTTATCGAATCGATTTTTGTCTCAAATTTTGTCATGATATAGAAAATCAAGATAGCTTAACGTGGGATTTGGATTCGTGTCATTCTGAGCTCTATATCAAAAGTTACGGACGATTAGTGAAGTCATGTCAAGTTGATTGGCGAGTTAAAATGATCATTCTAAACTGATCATTGGTGCACATTGAGTAAAGGCTTATAAATGAGGCAAAATGCATGGCAAGATGCAGTTTTGGATAGATTAGATTTCTTGGACGCTTTTCATATCTATTTTTGTCTCAAATTTATTCACAATATACAAAATTGAGCTAGCTGAACGTGGGCTTTGAATATGTGTCATTCTAAGCTTTAAAATCAAAATTTACAGACGAATTAGTGCGGACATGTCAAGTTNTGTCTTAAATTTTGTTATAATTTAGAAAATTGAGCTAGCTTAACGTGGGCATTTGATTTGTGTGTTTTTGAGCTCTAAATCAAAAGTTACGGATGATTTTAAACTGATCATTTTAGAATCAAAAGTGCGGACATGTCAAGTTGATCGGCCAGTTTAAGTGATCATTTTAAACTGATCATTGGTGCTCATGAAGTAAAGGCTTATAAATGAAGCATAAAGCATGGCATCACGCATTATTGTATAAATTGGATTACTTAGACACTTTGTCATCTCTATTTCTGTCTCAAATTTTGTCAAGAATTATTTAAAATTGAGCTAGCTTAACGTGGGCATTGGATTCGCGTCATTCTGAGCTCTAAATCAAAAGTTATGGACTATTTAGTGCGAATATGTCAAGTTGTTCCGCCAGTTAAAGTGATCATTCTAAACTGATCATTGGTGCTCATTAACTAAAGGCTCATAAATGAAGCCTAGAGAATGGCATCAAATTTTGTCGTCTCTACTTCTGTCTCAAATTTTGTCATAACTAAAGGATCATTGGTGCTCATTCGATAGATTGGATTACTTGGACGCTTTGTCGTCTCTACTTCTGTCTCAAATTTTGTCAAAATTTAGAAAAATTATCTAGCTTAACGTGGGCATTCGATTCATATCATTATTAGCTGAAAACAAGAGGAATGGACAATTTACTGCGGACATGCAAATTTATATGCTAGTTAATATGATTATTCAAAACTGATCATAGGTGCTCATTGAGTAAAACTTTATAAATGAAGCACCTAAGTAATCCAATCCATCCTAAGATGCATAATGCCATGCATTATTTTTCATTTATAAGCTTTTACTCAATGAGCACCAATAATCAGTTTAGAATGATCATTTGAACTATGGGATCAACTTGTCATGTGTGCAATAAATCGTCCATAACTTTTAATTTATAGCTTAGAATTATATGAATCCAATGCCCATATTAAGCTATTTCAATTTTCAATTTTGTGATAAAATTTGAGACAGAACTAGAAACGACAAAGCGTCCAAGTAATCCAATCTATCCAAAATGTGTGATGCCATGCTTTATGATTCATTTATAAGCCTTTACTTAGTGAGCACAAATGATCAGTTTAGAATGATCACATTACCTGGCCGTCAACTTGACATGTTCACTCTAAATCGTTCGTAAATTTTGATTTAATGCTTAGAATGACACGAATCCAATGCCCACGTTAAGCTAGCTCAATTTTCTATATTGTGACAAAATTTCAGAGAAAACTCGATATGTCAAAGCGTACAAGTAATCCAATCTATCCAAAATTGTATAATGCTGTGCATTATGCTTCAATGATAAGCCTTTACGCAATGGACACCAATGATCATTTTTGAATGATCACTTTAACTGGCCAATAAACTTGACATGTCCACACTAAATCATCTGTAACTTTTGATTAAGAGATCAGAATGACATGAATCTAATGCCCATGTTAAGCTACCTCAATTTTCTATATTTTGAAAAAATTTGGAGTAGAAATAGACACCAAAATGCGTCCAAGTAATCCAATATATCCCAAATTGTGTGCTACCATGCTTTATGCTTCATTTATAAGCCTTTATGTAATGAGCACCAATGATCAGCTTAGAATGATCACTTTAACAGGCCGATCAACTTGACATGTCTGCACTAAATCGTCTGTAAGTTTTGATTTATAAATCAGAAACACAGGAATCCAATGCCCATTTAAGCTAGCTCAATTTTCTATATTGTAACAAAATCTGAGACACAAATAGATATGACAAAGCGTCCAAGTCATCCAATCTATCCAAAATTGTCTCATGCCATGCATTATGCTTCATTTATAAGCGTTTACTCAATGAGCACCAATGATAAGTTTAGAATGATCACTTTAACTGGCCCATAAACTTGACATAACCGCACTAAATCGTCCAAAACTTTTTATTTAGAGCTAAGAATGACACGAATCCAATGCCCACATTAAGCTAAATGAATTTTCTATTTTTTGACAAAATTTGAGACAGAAATAGAGACGACAAAGCATCCAAGTAATCTAATCCATCCAACTTGCTTGATGTCATGCATTACGCTTTATTTATAACCCTTTACTTAATGAGCATCAATGATCAATTTAGAATGATCACTTTAACTCGCCGATAATCTTGACATGTTCATACTAAATCGTCCCTAACTTTTTATTTAGAGCTCTGAATGAATCGAATCCAATGTCGATGTTAAGCTAGCTCAACTTTCTATATTGTGACAAAATTTGAGACAGAACTAGATATGACAAAGACTCCAAGTAATCCAATCTATCCAAAATTGTGTGATGCGATGCATTATGCTTCCTTGATAAGCCTTTTCTCAATGGGCACCAATGATCAGTTTAGAATGATCACTTTAACTGGCCGATCAACTTGACATGTCCGTTCTAAATCTTGCGTAACGTTTGATTTAGTGCTCAGAATGACACGAATGCAATGACCACGTTAAGCGAGCTCAATTTTCTATATTGTAAAAAAATTTTAGACAGAAATATACATGACAGAGTGTGCAAGTAATCCAATCTATCCAAAACTGTGTCATGTCATGCATTATGCCTCATTTATAAGCATTTACTCAATGAGCACCAACTGTCATTTTAGAATGATGACTTTAACTGGCCGATAAACTTGATATGTCCCCACTAAATCGTCTGTATCTTTTGATTTAGAGCTCAGAATGACACGAATCCAATGCCCACGTTAAGCTAGCTCAATTTTCTATATTTTGATAAACTTTGATAAGGAAATAGAGACGACAAAGCATCCAAGTAATCGAATCTATCCAAATTTCTTGATGTCATGCATTATGCTTCATTTATAAGCCTTTACTTAATGAGCACCAATGATCTGTTTAGAATCATCACTTTAATACGCCGATCAACTTGACATGTCTGCACTAAATCTTGTGTAACTTTCAATTTAGAGCTCATAAACACACGAATCTATTGCCCAGAATAAGCTAGCTCAATTTTCTATATTGTAACATAACTTGAGCGGGAGCAAGATACGACTAAGTGTCCAAGTAATCCAATCTATCCAAAACTATGTGATGCCATGCATTATGCTTCCTTGATAAGCCTTTACTCAATGGGCACAAATTATCCATTTAGAATTATCACTTTAATTGGCAGATCAACTTAAGATTTCTGCACTAAATCGTCCGTAAATTTTGATTTAGAGATAAGAATGACACGAATCCAATTTCCACGTAAAACTAGCTCAATTTTCTATATTTTTACAAAATTTGAGACAGAAATTGATTCGACAAAGCGTCCAAGTAATCCAATCTATGCCAAATTATGTGATGCCATACATTATGCTTCAGTTATAAGCCTTTACTCAATGAGCATCAATGATCAAATTAGAATAATGACTTTAACTGGCCGATCAACTTAATATGTCCGTACTAAATCATCCATACCTTTTGATTTAAAACTCATAATGACACGAATCCAATGCTCACTTTAAGCTAGCTCAATTTTCTAAATTGTGACAAATTTGAGACAGATCAAGATACGATAAATCGTCCAAGTAATCCAATCTATCAAAAACTTTGTAATGCCATGCATTTTGTTTCATTTATAAGCCTTTAATAAATGAGGACCAATGATCATTTTAGAATGATCACTTTAGCTGGGCGTTAAACTTGACATTTCCCCACTAAATCGTCTGTAACTGTTGATTTGAACTCATAATGACACGAATCCAATCCCTACGTTAAGCTAGCTCAATCTTCAATATTTTGACAAAATATGAGACACAGCTAGATATAACAAAGCGTCCAACTAATCCAATATATCCAAAACTGTGTAATGTCATGCATTATGCTTCATTGATAAGCCTTTACTCAAGGCACCAATGATCAGTTTAGAATGATCACTTTAAACGGCCGATCAACTTAATATGTCCACACTAGATCGTCTGTAACTTTTGATTTAAAGCTCTGAATGACACGAATCCAATGCCCAAGTTAAGCTAGCTCAATTTTCTATATTTTGATAAAATTTGGAACAGAAATAGAGATGACAAAGCATCCAAGTAATCCAATCTATCCCAAATTGTGTGATGCCATGCTTTATGCTTCATTTATAAGCCTTTACATAATGAGCACCATTGATCATTTTAGAATGATCAATTTAACTGGCCGATCAACTTAATATGTCCGTACTAAATAATTCGTCACTTTTGATTTAAAACTCATAATGACAGGAACCCAATGCCCACATTAAGCTAGCTCAATTTTCTATGTTAAGACAAAGTTTGAGAAAGAAATAGTTATGACAAAGCATCCAAGCAATCCAATCCATCCCAAACTGATTGATGCCATGCATTATTTTTCATTTATAAGCTTTTACTCAGTGAGAACCAATGATCAGTTTAGAATAAAACTTATAAGCGTCCATAAGTTTTGATTTATAGCTCATAATGAAACGAATCCAGTGCCCACATTAAGGTTGTTAAATTTTCTATATTGTAACAACATTTTAGATATAAATAGATTCGACAAAGCGTCCAAGTAATCGAATCTATCTAAAACTGTGTCATGCATTTTGCTTCATTTATAAGCCTTTGCTCAATAAGCACCAATGATCATTTTAGAATGATGAATTTAACTAGCCGATCAACTTGACATTTCCGCAATAAATTGTCCGAAACATTTGAATTAGAGCTCAGAAACACACGAATCAAATGCCCATGTTAGGCTAGCTTAAGTTTTGATATTTTGACACAATTTGAGACAAAAATAGAGACGACAAAGCATCTAAGTAATCTAATCCATCCAAACTGCTTGATGTCATGCATTATGCTTCATTTATAACCCTTTACTTAATGAGCACCAATGATCAGTTTACAATGATCACTTAAACTTGCCGATCAACTTGACATTTTCGTACAAAATCGTCCCTAACTTTTGATTTAGAGCTCAGAATGACACGAATCCAATACCCACGTTACGCTAGCTCAATTTTCTTTATTTTTACAAAATTTGAGATAGAAATAGAGATGACAAAGCGTCCAAGTAATCTAATCCATTCAAACTTCTTGATGTCATGCATTATGCTTTATTTATAACCCTTTACTTAATGAGCACCAATGATCAGTTCAGAGTGATCACTTTAACTGGCCGATCAACTTGACATGTTTGTACTAAATCGTCCCTAATTTTTTACTTAGAGCTCTGAATAAATTGAATCCAGTGCCCACTTTGACCTAGCTCAATTTTCTATATTGTGACAAAATTTGAGACAAAACTAGATACGTCAAAGCGTCCAAGTAATCTAATCTATCAAAAACTGTGTAATGCCATGCATTATGTTTCATTTATAAGCCTTTACTCAATGAGCACCAATGATCATTTTAGAATGATCACTTTAACTGGCCGATAAACTTGAAATGTCCCCACTAAATTGTTTGTACATTTTGATTTAGAGCTCCGAATGACATGAATCCAATGCCCCCGTTAAGGTAGCTCAATTTTCTATATTTTGATAAAATTTGAGAAGGAAATAGAGACGAAAAAGCGTTCAAGTAATGCAATCCATCCAAACTGCTAGATGTCATGCATTATTTTGCATTTATAAGCCTTTACTTAATTAGCACCTGTGATTTGTTTAGAATGATCACTTTAACTAGCCGATCAATTTGACATTTCCACTCTAAATCGTCCGTAAATTTGGATTTAGCGCTCAGAATGACACGAATCCAATGCCCACGTTAAGCTAGCTCAATTTTCTATATTTTGACAAATTTTGAGGCAGATATAGAGACGAAAAAGCAAGTAATCTAATCCATCCAAACTGCTTGATGTCATGCATTATGCTTCATTTATAACCCTTTACTTAATGAGTACCAATGATCTTTTAAAATGATCACTTTAACAGGCCGATCAACTTGACATGTTTGTACTAAATCGTCCCTAACTTTTTGTATAGAGCTCCTAATGAATCGAATACAATGCCCACTTTAAGCTAACTCAATTTTGAATATCGTGACAAATTTCAGACAGAACTAGATACGACAAAGCGTCCAAGTAATCCAATCTATCAAAAACTATGTAATGCCATGCACTATGTTTCATTTATAAGCCTTTACTCAATGAGCACCAATGATCATTTTAGAATGATCACTTTAACTGGTTGATAAACTTGACATGTCCCCACTAAATCGTCTGTAACTTTTGATTTAGAACTCCGAATGACACGAATCCAATACCCACGTTAAGGTAGCTCAATTTTCTATATTGTGACAAAATTTGAGACATAACTAGATATGACAAAACGTCAATGTAATCTAATCTATTCAAAATTGTGTGATGCGATGCATTATGCTTCCTTGATAAGCCTTTACTCAATGGGCACCAATGATAAGTTTAGAATGATCACTTTAACTACCCGATCAACTTGACATGTCTGCACTAAATCTTCCATAACTTTTAATTTAGAGCTCAGAATGACACCAATACAATGCCCACATTAAGCTAGCTCGATTTTCTATATTTTGAAAACATTTGAGGAGGAAATAGAAACAACAAAGCGTCCAAGTAATCCAATCCATCCAAACTGCTTGATGTCAAGCATTATGCTTCATTTATAATCCTTTACTTAATGAGCACCAATGATCTGTTTAGAATGATCACTTTAACTAGCAGATAAACTTGACATGTCTGCTCTAATTCATCCGTAAATATTGATTTAGGGCTCAGAATGACATGAATCCAATGCCCATGTTATGCTAGCTCAATTTTTTATATTGTAACAAAATTTAAGACAGAAATAATACGACAAAGCGTCCAAGTAATCCAATCTATCGAAAACTGTGTGATGTCATGCTTTATGCTTCATTTATAAGCCTTTACTTAATGAGCACCAATGATCAATTTAGAATCATCACTTTAACTCGCCGATCAACTTGACATGTCTGTACTAAATCTTGTGTAACTATCAATTTAGAGCTTAGAAACACACAAATTCAATGCCCACAATAAGCTTGCTCAAATTTCTATATTGTAACAAAATTTGAGACAGCGCTAGATACAACATAGCGTGCAAGTAATCCAATCTATCCAAAACTATGTGATGCCATGCAATATGCTTCTTTGATAAGCCTTTACTGAATGGGCACAATTTATCCATTTAGAAATATCTCATTAACTGGCAGATCAACTTAACATGTCCGCACTAAATCGTCTGTAAATTTTGATTTAGAGCTAAGAATGACACGAATCTATGCATTATGTATCATTTATTAGGCTTTACTTAATGAGCACCAATTATCAGTTTAGAATGATCACTTTAACTGGCCGATCAACTTGACATGTCCATACTAAATCGTCCCTGAGATTTTATTTAGAGCTCTGAATAACACGAATCCAATGCCCATGTTAAGCTAGTTCAATTTTCTATATTTTGACAAAATTATTGAAAGAAATAGAGACGACAACGTATCCAAGAAATCCAATCTATCCTAAAATGTGTGATGCCATTCTTTATGTTTCATCTATAAGCCTTTACTTAATGAGCACCGATGACTAGTTTAAATTTATTACTTTAACTGGCCGATCAACTTGACTTGTCCGCAAAAAATCGTCCGTATTTAGAGCTCGGAAACACAGAAATCAAATGCCCATGTTAAGATATCTCAATTTTCTATATTGTGACAAAATTTGAGACACAAATAGATATTGAAAAGCGTCCAAGTAATCCAATACATCCCAAAGTACGTGATGCCATGCATTCTTTTTCATTATTAAGCTTTTACTCAATTAGCACCAATGCTCAGTTTAGAATAATCATTTTAAGGTCGATCAATTTGTCATATCTGCACTAAATCACCCATACCTTTTGATTTATAGCTCGGAAGGACACAAATCCAATGCCCACAATCTAGTTCAATTTTCTATATTATGACAAAATTTGAAACAGCACTAGATACGACAAAGTGTCCAAGTAATCCAATCTATCCAAAACTGTGTGATGCCATGCATTATGCTTCAGTTATAAGGTTTTACTCAATGGGCATCAAATATCAGTTTACAATGATCCTTTTAACTGGCCGATCAACTTGACATATTCGCACTAAATCGTCCATAATTTTTGAATTAGAGCGGAGAATGACACAAATCCAATGCACACGTTAAACTAGCTCAATTTGATTTATTTTTACAAAATTCAAGATTGCAAAAGAGATGAAAAAGTGTCCAAGTAATCCAATATATCCATACTGCTTGATGCCATGCATTATGCTTCATTTCTAAGCCTTTACTTAATGAGCACCAATGATCAGTTTAAAATGATCACTTTAACTGGTTGATCAACTTGACATGTTTGGACTAAATCGTCTGATACTTTTGATTTAGAGCTCAGAAACACACGAATCCCGTTCCCACGATAATCTAGTTCAATTTTCTATTTTCTGACAAAATTTGAGACAGAACTAGATATGAGAAAACGCACAAGTAATCCAATCTATCCATAATTGTGTGATGCCATGCATTATGCTTCATTTATAAGCCTTTACTCAGTGGGCACCAAAGATCAGTTTAGAATGATCACTTTAACTGGCCGATCAACTTGACATGTCTGCACTTAATCGTCCGTAACTGTTGATTTAGAGCTCAATATGACACGAATCCAATTCCCACGTTAATCTAGTTTAGTTTTCTATATTTTGACAAAATTTGAGACAGAAATAGAGAATACAAAGCATCCAAGTAATCCATTCTATCCAAACTGATTGATGCCATGCATTATGCTTCATTTCTAACCCTTCACTTAATGAGCACCAAAGATCAGTTTAGAATGATCAATTTAACTAGCCAATCAACTTGAAATGTCCGCATTAATCGTCTTTAACTTTTGATTTAGAGCTCAGAATAACACGAATAAAATGCCCACGTTAATCTAGCTCGATTTTCTATATTGTGACAAAATTTGAGACAGAACTAGATACAACAAAGCGTCCAAGTAATCCAATTTATCCAAAAATGTGTGATGCCATGCAACATGGTTCATTTATAAGCCTTTACTCAATGGGCACCAATAATCAGTTTAGAATGATCATTTTAACTAGCCGATCAACTTGACATGTCCGCACCAATCATCAGTAAATTTTGATTTAGAGCTCAGAATTACACGAATCGAATGCCCATGTTATGCTAGCTCAATTTTCTATATTTTGACAAAATTATTGATAGAAATAGAGACGACAACGTATCCAAGTAATTCAATCTATCCCAAAATGTGTGATGCCATGCTTTATATTTCATCTATAAGCCTTTACTTTATAAGCACCGCTGACTAGTTTAAATTTATTACTTTAACTGGCCGATCAACTTGACTTGTCCGCAAAAAATTGTCCGTATTTAGAGCTCGGAAACACACAAATCAAATGCCCATGTTAAGATATCTCAATTTTCTATAGTGTGACAAAATTTGAGACACAAATAGATATGAAAAAGCGTCCAAGTAATCCAATGCATCCCAAAGTACGTGATGCCATGCATTCTTTTTCATTATTAAGCTTTTACTCAATTAGCACCAATGATCAGTTTAGAATGATCATTTTAAGGTCGATCAATTTGTCATATCTGCACTAAATCGCCCATACCTTTTGATTTATAGCTCAGAAGGACACAAATCCAATGCCAATCTAGTTCAATTTTCTATATTATGACATAATTTGAAACAGCACTAGATACGACAAAGTGTCCAAGTAATCCAATCTATCCAAAACTGTGTGATGCGATGCATTATGCTTCAGTTATAAGGTTTTACTCAATGGGCACCAAATATCAGTTTACAATGATCCTTTTAACTGGCCGATCAACTTGACATATCCGCACTAAATCGTCCATAATTTTTGAATTAGAGCAGAGAATGACACAAATCCAATGCACACGTTAAACTAGCTCGATTTGATTTAATTTTACAAAATCCAAAATTGCAAAAGAGATGACAAAGTATCCAAGTAATCCAATCTATCCATACTGCTTGATGCCATTCATTATGCTTCATTTCTAAGCCTTTACTTAATGAGCACCAATTATCTGTTTAGAATGATCACTTTAACTGGCTGATCAACTTGACATGTTTGGACTAAATCGTCTGATATTTTTGATTTAGAGCTCAGAAAAACACGAATCCCATGCCCACGATAATCTAGTTCAATTTTCTATTTTTTGACAAAATTTGAGACAGAACTAGATATGAGAAAACGTACATGTAATCCTATCTATCCATAACTGTGTGATGCCATGCATTATGCTTCATTTATAAGCCTTTACTCAGTGGGCACCAAAGATCAGTTTAGAATGATCAATTTGGCTGGCCGATCAACTCTACATGTCTGCACTAAATCGTCCGTAACTATTGATTTAGAGCTCAATATGACACGAATCTAGTTCCCACGTTAATCTAGTTCAGTTTTCTATATTTTCACAAAATTTGAGACAGAAATAGAGAAGACAAAGCATCCAAGTAATCCATTCTATCCAAACTGATTGATGCCATGCATTATGCTTCATTTCTAAGCCTTCACTTAATAAGCACCAATGATCAGTTTAGAATGATCAATTTAACTAGTCAATCAACTTGACATGTCCGCATTAATCGTCTTTAACTTTTGATTTAGAGCTCAGAATAACACGAATAAAAATCCCACGTGAATCTAGCTCAATTTTCTACATTGTGACAAAATTTGAGACAGAACTAGATACAACAAAGAGTCCAAGTAATCCAATTTATCCAAAAATGTGTGATGCCATGCAACATGGTGCATTTATAAGCCTTTATTCAATGGGCACCAATAATTAGTTTAGAATGATCATTTTAACTAGCCGATCAACTTGAAATGTCCGCACTAATCATCAGTAAATTTTGATTTAGAGCTCAGAATTACACGAATCGAATGCCTATGTTATGCTAGCTCAATTTTCTATATTTTGACAAAATTATTGATAGAAATAGAGACGACAACGTTTCCAAGTAATCCAATCTATCCCAAAATGTGTGATGCCATGCCTTATGTTTCATCTTTAAGCCTTTACTTAATGAGCACCGATGACTAGTTTAAAATTATTACTTTAACTGGCCGATCAACTTGACTTGTCCGCAAAACATCGTCTGATTTAGAGCTCGGAAACACATAAATCAAATGCCCACGTTAAGATATCTCAATTTTCAATATTGTGAAAACATTTGAGACACAAATAGATAGTGAAAAAGCGTCCAAGTAATCCAATACATCCCAAACTACGTGATGCCATGCATTCTTTTTCATTATTAAGCTTTTACTCAATTAACACCAATGATCAGTTTATAATGATCATTTTAAGGTCGATCAATTTTTCATATCTACACTAAATCGCCCATACCTTTTGATTTATAGCTCAGAAGGACACAAATCCAATGCCCACAATCTAGTTCAATTTTCTGTATTGTGACAAAATTTGAAACAGCACTAGATACGACAACGTGTCCAAGTAATCCAATCTATCCAAAACTGTGTGATGTCATGCATTATGCTTCAGTTATAAGGCTTTACTCAATGGGCACCAAATATCAGTTTACAATGATCATTTTAATTAGCCGATCAACTTGACATGTCCGCACTAAATCGTCCATAATTTTTGAATTAGAGCGGAGAATGACACGAATCTAATGCACACGTTAAGCTAGCTCAATTTGATTTATTTTCAGAAAATTCAAGATTGCAAAAGAGATGAAAAAGTATCCAAGTAATCCAATATATCCATACTGCTTGATGCCATGCATTATGCTTCATTTCTAAGCCTTTACTTAATGAGCACCATTGATCAGTTTAGAATGATCACTTTACTTAATGAGCACCATTGACATGTTTGGACTAAATCGTCCGATACTTTTGATTTAGAGCTCAGAAACACACGAATCCCATGCCCACGATAATCTAGTTCAATTTTCTATATTTTGACAAAGCGTCCAAGTAATCCAATCTATCCAAAAATGTGTGATGCGATCCATTATACTTCATTTATAAGCCTTTACTCAATGGGCACCAATGATCAGTTTAGAAAGATCAGTTTAACTGCCCGATCAACTTGACATGTCCGCACCAAATCGTCTGTAACTTTTGATTTAGAGCTGAGAATGACACGAATCGAATGCCCAGGTTAAGCTAACTCAATTTGCTATATTCTTTCAAAATTAGAGATAGAAATAGAGACGACAAAGCATCCAAGTAATCCTATCTATTTAAACTGCTTGATGCCCTGCATTATGCTTCATTTCCAAGCCTTTACTCAATGAGCACCAATAATCCGTTCAGAATAATCACTTTAACACTAGCCAATCAACTTGACATGTCCGCACTAAATCATCCGAAACTTTTGATTTTGAGGTCCGAAACACACGAATCCAATGCCCACGATAAGGTAGCTCAATATTCTATATTTTGAGAAAATTTTAGACAGAAATAGAGACGACAAAGTCCAAGTAATCCAATCTACCCAAAACTGTGTGTTGCAATGCATTATGCTTCATTTATAAGCCTTTAGTAAATGGGCACCAAAGATAAGTTGATAATGATCACTTTAACTGGCCGATCATTTTGACATGTCCGCACTATATCGTCTGTAACTTTTAATTTAGAGCTACAAATCCAATGCCTACGTTAAGCAAGCTCAATTTTCTATATTGTGACAAAATTTGAAACAGGACTAGTGATGAGGACATCAGGTCGTACATCCAGCCAAGAGACCAGACTGGCCGACCAAGAAGCTTGCCCGAGACAGCTGGACCATCTGGCACGCCTGCCGGCCCAAGCAGTACCGCCGGACCCTTGAGCACAAGGACCAGAGCAACCAGCATTGCCGGCGGAGAGGCCCAAGCTTCTGGCACACTTGGTGGCAACGTGGATGACACCGCTGGTCCCTCTGGTGATGCCGCCAACTCCGGGATCAACTTGGCCGGTCCTGAAGGCATTCCGGCCAGTACCTCGCACAATCCAGCCGGTACAGCCAATCCAGCCGAGTACACGCGCATTTCCACTTCTACACAAGAGGACTCGGACCAAATGAGCTACCAGCTCCAGGAAATGCACCTAGAGGAAGTCTCTACACCAGTGGTACCTCAAGGAGCAATGACAAGAAGCAGATCAAGGGCACTCTTCCACAAATTCAGCTTATAGGTCGACAAGCTCCTAGAGGAAGATCGACTAAGGACAATGGGCCAAAAGTGCAAGGAAGAGTCCAATGGCTTCTCAACAACACAAGGGACATCAGAGACTTGGGCTTTAGTGGCAAGAGAGGTCAGGGCCCAAAGATTCTTAACCCTACTCCAAGTCGAAGACTAGGAGCAAGGCGCGTGCATGCCACAAGGACGGCCACCTTCCATTTCTTGGCCATGAGGTAAGTTAAGGTAAGTTTCAATTCGAATATATGCCTCTTTCTGTTTTGCAGGGTAGGATCTAGAATATTTACTTTTATTGAGTCAAAGACATTTTAGGAATAGGTCCTTTTTCGATTATACACTTTTGTATCTTTTCCTTTTGTGCACTTTTGTAAGTTTTCCTTTTTCTTATTTGGTCGACCCTAGAAGGTCAAGCTGTCGAGCATATTAATAAGGCTCCTTCCAGCATTGTAGTTCGACAACCTTTTTGATATTAATAAAGATCGAATTTTCTTTACAAGTTATTCTCTCAAGAAGACTTGTGCGCTTAGAACCTAGTTGAGACCAGCCCTCCTAGCTCTAAGTTTGTGATTTATCACGAGGTTCATCACCCCTCGTGTGGTTCACTTCACCCTTCCATCTTTTACCAACCAGAAAACCCCCATCCAGAAGCCTAAGGTTGAGTTTCTCACCTAATCTTCTACAAACAGCCCACGCACATACATCCTTGAATCAAGGCTTGTATCATTTTGGTATCAGAACTTAAAGCTCCTAAACCAGGTTATTTCTATCCTTTAGCTTGTTTTGTTTTTAGTTCTTGCATTAGTTTAAGTCGCATTCAAGAAAAATCAAGAAAAATAAAAAAAATAACATCAAACTCCAAACCGAGTGCATCTAGCCTTCTACGTGTATCACTAGGGTTTAGATTCACTTTTGCATTGCCATTCACGTTTTCCTTTTTGTTAGAATCATATTTCCATTATTTTTAAGTCAAATTTAATGGAAAAGAAAAAGAAAATAGAAAAAATACTTAAGGGATTTGAATTTGACAGCTAGCAATAGTTGTCAAGAAAGTTTCCTTTTTTTTCAAATCTTCATATCTTTGAATTTCCAATTCTAAGATTTTTTCCTTTTTGCATTTTTCGAATCCCCCCTTATAAAAGAAAACCCTCCAAATAATTTAGGAGTATCATAACTTGTCTTCTTTCTTTGTAGCACAATGGTAGAAGAAAATAGAGAAGCAACCGAAGCCATGATGGCCATGTTCACCACCCTACAAACGCAACTCGCATCCATAGGGGAGAGATTGGAGCGCGTGGAGAGGCCTGTGAGATTCCAAGCCATAAGGCACGTGAGAGCTGAGCAAGACCGTCCTGAGGGTCCTGAGCACCTTAGGACACGGCACGAACAGGAGGAACCCCAGCCAGATGGAGATGAGGACACACAACCTCATAACTATCACCATAGGCCGAGAGGACCTCCACGGCAACCAGAGGCAGAAGATGATGGCTTTGAGCCATATGGTCTTCACCAGAGACCAAGAATGCCTCCTAGACATCATGAGGATGGAGATGAACATGCCTATAACCGGGTAACTCATCCTGATGTTAAGCTAACTCCTCCAATTTTTGCAGGAAAAGTAGACCCCGAGGCTTACCTAGATTGGGAGAGAAGAATGGATCATATCTTTGATCATTACAACCAACCAGGACCTAGGAGAGTCTCAATGGCAGTAGCACAACTCACGGACAATGCCCTCATCTGGTGGGATCGTGAGGTATCTGACAGAAGGAGGAAGAGAATGAGACCCGTAGACTCATGGGTCGACATGAAAGACCTCATGCGACAAAGGTTTGTTCCACCTTACTTTCATAGGGATTTGCAACGTCGTTTTCGTACTCTTAAGCAGGGTACTAGATCAGTAGAGGAGTACTATGAAGAGTTCGAGAAGCTAAGGAACAGGCTGGAGCTCAATGATGATGAAGAAGCATTGATGGCACAATTCTTGGATGGACTCCAAGAAAGAATCAGCCGCAAGGTGGAAAGGCAAATCTACAATGACTTCAAAGACTTGTTCCACCTATCTGTCCAGGCTGACCAGGACATCAAACGTAAGAGCCAAGACATCCGCAGCGAGCCTAAGACATCGTGGGCACCAAGCAACATGCCCAAGCCCGTAGACAAAGGCAAGAGCATAGAGATCGTGTCAAGGTTCAAGAGCAAACCTCCTGAACCCACCTGTGACCAGAGAGAGCCTGGTAAGTCTTCTAACCCTCAAAGATCACGTGACATCACTTGTTTCAAGTGTAGGGGTCGTGGACACAACTCAAGGGAATCCCCAAACAACCGGGTCATGTTGATTACGGAGGCTGGAGAATATGAGTCCCAAGATGTAGAGGACTATGAACCAGAAGAGGAGTNTCAGATTTTTCCTTTTTGCAAAATTTTCGAATCCTTATAAAAAGAAAACCCTCCTAATAATTTAGGACCATCCTAACTTGTCTTCTTTCTTTGTAGCACGCAATGGCAGAAGAAATTAGAGAAGCAACCGAAGCCATGATGGCCATGTTCACCACTCTCTAAACACAACTCGCATCAATAGGCGAGAGGTTGGAGCGCGTGGAAAGACCGGTGAGATTCAAGGCCATAAGGCACGTGAGAGCTGAGAAAGACAGTCCTGAGGGTCCTGAGCACCTTAGGACATGGCACGAACAGGAGGAACCCCAGCCAGATGGAGATGAGGACACACAACCTCATAACTATCACCATAGGCCGAGAGGACCTCCACGGCAACCAGAGGCAGAAGATGATGGCTTTGAGCCATATGGTCTTCACCAGAGACCAAAAATGCCTCCTAGACATCATGAGGATGGAGATGAACACGCCTATAACCGGGTAACTCATCCTGATGTTAAGCTAACTCCTCCAAGTTTTGCAGGAAAAGTTGACCCCGAGGCTTACCTAGATTGGGAGAGAAGAATGGATCATATCTTTGATCATTACAACCAACCAGGGCCTAGGAGAGTCTCAATGGCAGTAGAACAACTCACGGACAATGCCCTCATCTGGTGGGATCGTGAGGTATCTGACAGAAGGAGGAAAAGAATGAGGCCCATAGACTCATGGGTCGACATGAAGGATGTCATGCGACAAAGGTTTGTTTCACCTTACTTTCATAGGGACTTGCAACGTCGTTTTCGTACTCTTAAGCAGGGTACCAGATCAGTAGAGGAGTACTATGAAGAGTTCGAGAAGCTAAGGAACAAATTGGAGCTCAATGATGATGAAGAAGCATTGATGGCACAATTCTTGGATGGACTCCAAGAAAGAATCAGCCGCAAGGTGGAAAGGCAAATCTACAATGACTTCAAAAACTTGTTCCACCTATCTGTCCAGGCTGAGCAGCACATCAAACGTAAGAGCCAAGACATCCGCAGCAAGCCTAAGACACCTTGGGCACCAAGCAACATGCCCAAGCTCGTAGACAAAGGCAAGAGCATAGAGATCGAGTCAAGGTTCAAGAGCAAGCCTCCTGAACCCACCCGTGACCAGAGAGAGACTGGTAAGTCTTCTAACCTTCAAAGATCATGTGACATCACTTGTTTCAAGTGTAGGGGTCGTGGACACATCTCAAGGGAGTGCCCAAACAACCGGGTCATGTTGATTACGGAGGCTGGAGAATATGAGTCCCAAGATGAAGAGGACTATGAACCAGAAGAGGAATATGGTAACGTTGAGTACCCTGATGTGGGGGAAGTACTGGTCACTAGACGCATCCTCAGTGCAATGGTGGATCCTTCAGAGACCATCCAAAGGGAGAACATCTTCCACAGCCGTTGCACAATCAAGGGCAAGGTATGTAACCTCATCATAGATGGTGGTTCTTGCACTAACGTTGCTAGTGCATATATGGTTGATAAACTAGGTCTAGAGAAGACAAGGCATCCTCGACCATATAGACTGAGATGGCTGGATGACAAAGTGGAGCTCAAGATCCATGAGCAAGTCAATGTGCCATTCAGTGTGGGCAAGTACCAAGACCAAGTCGTGTGCGACGTGGTGCCCATGCAAGCTGGCCATCTTCTGCTAGGAAGACCATGGCAGTTTGAAAAAGAGACCAGGCATGATGGCCGAACCAATCTCTACACTTTTGTGCATGACAAAAGAAAGGTCAGCTTGGCTCCTCTTACATCTGCCCAGGTACACGAGCTACAACTCCAAATGAGTAAGGAAAAGAAACTTATCAAGTCTAATTTTCTTATTCAACCAAGCCATGTCCGGAGAGGTTTAGCCTCGAAGGATTTAATGTTACTAATGGTTTTCAAGGAAGTGTTGAATGTAGAAAAAGAACAGGTAGAGCTACCTCCTGAAGTAGCAATTCTCCTCAACAAGTTCCAGGATGTATTTCCAGAGGAGATACCAGCAGGCTTGCCTCCTTTACGTGGCATAGAACACCAGATTGATCTAGTGCCTGGAGCAGCCCTGCCTAACCGGCCAGCCTACAGGATGAGTCCAGAGGAGTCCAACGAGCTTGAGAAGCAAGTCAAGGAGCTCCTGGAGAAGGGATATGTTCAAGAGAGCCTCAGTTCATGTGCCGTACCAGTGCTACTAGTGCCCAAGAAGGATGGGACTTGGCGCATGTGCGTGGACTGCCGAGCAATCAACAACATCACAGTCAAGTACCGGCATCCAATACCATGGCTGGATGACATGCTAGATGAGCTAAGTGGAGCCAGGGTCTTCTCCAAGATAGACCTCAAGAGTGGATACCACCAGGTCAGGATGAAAGAAGGTGATGAATGGAAGACTGCTTTCAAGACAAAGCAAGGGCTCTACGAGTGGACAGTAATGCCATTTGGCTTGACTAATGCCCCAAGCACCTTCATGCGCCTTATGAACCAAGTTCTTAGGGCGTACATCAGTAAGTTTGTAGTAGTTTACTTTGATGACATACTAGTTTATAGTAAGTGCCTACGAGAACACCTCACACATCTTGAGATGGTACTTAAAACCCTTCGACAAGAAGATCTTTATGCCAATCTCAAGAAGTGCATCTTTTGTACTGATAAACTTGTCTTTTTAGGTTTTGTTGGGAGTTCACAGGGCCTACAGGTTGATGAAGAGAAGATTCGAGCCATACAAGAATGGCCAACACCAGGCAACACCAGCCAAGTAAGGAGCTTCCACGGACTGGCCAGCTTCTATAGGAGATTCGTGCCCAACTTCAGCAGTATTGCCTCACCACTGACGGCAGTAGTGAAGAAGAACGGGGGATTCAGCTGGGGAGAAGCTCAGGAGAAGGCATTCCAGGCCTTGAAGGACAGCCTTACACATGCACCAGTGCTAGTCCTGCCCGATTTCAACAAGACATTTGAAGTGGACTGTGATGCCTCTGGAATAGGCATAGGAGCAGTGCTAACCCAAGGAGGGAGACCAGTGGCATACTTCAGTGAGAAGCTAGGTGGTGCCTCACTGAACTACCCCACTTATGACAAGGAGCTCTATGCCCTTGTCCGAGCATTGGAGACTTGGCAGCATTACTTGCTGTCCAAGGAGTTTGTGATCCACACTGATCACGAGACTCTCAAACACCTCAGAGGGCAAACCAATCTCAAGAGGAGACATGCCAGGTGGATGGAGTTCATAGAGACCTTCCCGTACGTCATTAAGTACAAGAAGGGCAAAGACAATGTGGTAGCCGATGCACTATCAAGGAGGTTTGCCTTGATATCAACCATGGAGGCAAAGGTCCTAGGATTCGAGCACATCAAGGACCTAAACAAGGATGATCCTGACTTTGCTGAGAGCTACAAGGAGTGTGGCACAGGGAGTCATGGCAAGTTCTACATCCATGAGGGATTCTTGTTCCAAGAAAGAAGGCTGTGCATACCACAAGGATCATTAAGGGAGCTTATCATCCGAGAAGCTCATGGAGGAGGGCTCATGGGCCACTTTGGTGTCGACAAGACTCTAGCAGTGGTCAAGGAGCACTTCTACTGGCCACACATCAAGAGGACAGTAGAAGCTCATTGTGCAAGATGCATCAATTGCAAGAAGGCAAAGTCCCGAGTGCAACCTCACGGGTTGTATCTCCCACTGCCCATACCAACACATCCATGGGTGGACATCTCGATGGATTTTGTTCTAAGTCTGCCCAAGATCAACCACAAAGATGCAATCTTTGTAGTGGTGGACAGATTCTCCAAGATGGCACATTTCATCCCATGTGCCAATGTCAATGATGCCACACAAACAGCTGAGCTGTTCTTCAGGGAGATAGTACGGCTTCATGGAGTGCCAAGGACCATCGTATCAGACAGGGACACCAAGTTCCTCAGCCATTTCTGGAAGACCCTTTGGAGGAAGCTAGGCACGAAGCTACTCTTCTCTACCACCTGCCATCCTCAAACCGATGGCCAAACTGAAGTTGTCAACAGGACGCTATCAACTCTTCTCAGGACTACACTAGGGAAGAACCTCAAGACTTGGGTGGAGTGCCTGCCATTCATAGAGTTTGCTTACAACCGAGCCGTGCACTCAGCAACCAAGAAGACACCATTTGAAGTGGTATACGGCTTCAACCCTCTCACACCATTGGAGCAAACACCACTACCACCAGCTGAGATGACCAACCTCAACGGAGCATCCAAGGCAGAGTTCATAAGGAGATTACACCAGAAGGTAGCAGAAAACTTGGAGAAGAGGACCGGACAGTACGTGACTCATGCCAACAAGGGAAGAAAGGAGGTGATCTTTCAACCAGGCGATTGGGTGTGGCTACACCTACGGCAGGAGAGGTTCCCAAACCTAAGGAGTTCCAAGCTAGCACCAAGAGGAGATGGACCATTCAGAGTGCTCGAGAGGATCAACAACAACGCCTACCGGATCGAGCTCCCAGGTGAGTTTAATGTGTCCAATACGTTCAATGTTACTGACTTAGCCCCTTTCCATGCAGATGAACTAGTTTTGAGGACAAAACCTACTGAAGAGGGAGGGAATGATGAGGACATCAGGTCGTACATCCAGCCAGGAGACCAGGCTGGCCGACCAGGAAGCTTGCCCGAGACAGCCGGACCATCTGGCACGCCTGCCGGCCCAAGCAGTACCGCCGGACCCTCGACCACAAGGACCAGAGCAACCAGCATTGCCGAGGGAGAGGCCCAAGCTTTCGGCACACTTGGTGGCGACGTGGATGACACCGCCGGTCCCTCTGGTGATGCCACCAACTCCAAGATCAACTTGGCCGGCCCTAAAGGCATTCCGGCCAGTACCTCGCACAATCCAGCCGGTACAGCCAATCCAGCCAAGTACACGCTCATTTCCACTTCTACACAAGAGGACTCGGACCAAATGAGCTACCAGCTCCAGGACATGCACCTAGAGGAAGTATCTACACCAGTGGTACCTCAAGGAGCAATGACAAGAAGCAGATCAAGGGCACTCTTCCACAAATTCAGCTTATGGGTCGACAAGCTCCTAGAGGAAGATCAGCTAAGGACAATGGGCCAGAAGAGCAAATAGAGTCCAAAGGCTTCTCAACAACACAAGCAACATCAGAGACTTGGGCTTTAGTGGCAAGAGAGGTCAGGGCCCAAAGATTTTTTAACCCTACTCCAAGTCGAAGACTAGGAGCAAGGCGCGTGCATGCCACAAGGACGGCCACCTTCCATTTCTTGGCCGTGAGGTAAGTTAAGGTAAGTTTCAATTTGAATATATGCCTCTTTCTGTTTTGCAGGGTAGGATCTAGATGCTTTACATTTTTGAGTCAAGAACATTTTAGGAATAGGTCCTTTTTTGGTTATGCACTTTTGTATCTTTTCTTTTTGTGCACTTTTGTAAACTTTCCTTTTCTTTGTTTGAGTCGACCCTAGAAGGTCAAGCTGTCGAGCATATTAATAAGGCTCCTGCCAGCATTGTAGTTCGACAACCTTTTTGATATTAATAAAGATAGAACTTTTTCCCCAACAAGTTATTCTCTCAAGAGACTTGTGCCCTTAGAACCTAGTTGAGACCAGCCCTCCTAGCTCTAAGTTTGTGATTTATCACGAGGTTCATCACCCCTCGTGTGGTTCACTTCACCTTTCCATCGAATACCAACCCAAAAACCCCTATCCAGGAAGTCTAAGGTCGAGTTTCTCACCTACACTTCTCCAAACAGCCCACACGCATACATCCTTGAATCAAGGCTTGTATCAGATATAGTGCAGACATGTCAAGTTCATCGGCCAGTTAAAATGATCATTCTACACTGATCATTGATGTTCATTGAGTAACGGATTATAAATGAAGCCCAATGCATGGCATGAAGCAGTTCTGGATAGATTGGATTTCTTGGATGCTTTGTCGAATCAATTTCTGTCTCAAATTTTTTCACAATATAGAAAATTGAGATAGCTAATCGTGGGCTTTGGATTTGTGTCATTCTGAGCTCTAAATCAAAAGTTATGGACGATTTAGTGCAGACATATCAAGTTGATCGGCCAGTTAAAATGATCATTTTAAACTGATCATTGATGCTCATTGAGTAAAGGCTTATAAATGAAGCACATTGCAATGCATGAAACAGTTTTGGATAGATTGGATTACTTGGACGCTTTGTCAAATCTATTTTTGTCTCAAATTTTGTCACAATATTGAAAATTGAGATAGCTTAATGTGTGCGTTTGACTCGTGTTATTCGGAGCAATAAATCAAAAGTTATTGACGATACAGTAGACACATATCAAGTTGATCGGCCAGTTAAAATGATCATTCTAAACTATTCATTGATGCTCACTGAGTAGAAGCTTATAAATGAAGCACAATGCATGGTGTGAAGTAGTTTTGGATAGATTGGATTACTTGGTTGCTTTGTCGAATCTATTTCTCTCTGAAATTTTGTCACAATATTGATAATTGAGCTAGTTTAACGTGGGCTTTGGATTCGTGTCATTCTGAGCTCTAAATAAAAAGTTATGGACGATATAATGCAAAAATATCAAGTTGATCGGCCAATTAAAATGATCATTTTAAACTGATCATTGGTGATTATTGAGTAAAGGCTTAAAAATGAAGCACAATGCATGGCATGACGCAATTTTGGATAGATTGGATTTCTTAGACGCTTTGTCGTATCTATTTTTGTCTCAGATTTTTTCACAATATAAAAAATTGAGCTAGCTTAACATGGTTTTGGATTTGTGTCATTTTAAGCTATAAATCAAAAGTTAGAGATGATTAGTGTGGACATGTCAAGTTGATCGGCCAGTTAAAATGATCATTCTAAACTGATCATTGTTGCTTATTGAGTAAAGGCTTATAAATGAAGCACAATGCATGGCATGACACAGTTTTGGATAGATTGGATTAGTTTGACGCTTTTTCGTATATATTTCTGTCTCACATTTTGTCACAATATAGAAAATTGATCTTGCCTATAGTGAGCTTTGGATTTGTGTCATTCTAAGCTCTAAATCAAAAGTTATGAATGATTTAGTGCATACATGTCAAGTTGATCGGCCCATTAAAATGATCATTCTAAAATAATCATTGATGCTTATTTAGGAAGGGGTTATAAATGAAGCACAAAGCAAGGCATGAAGTAATTTTGGGTAGATTGGATAACTTGGTGGCTTTATCGAATCTATTTTTGTCTCAAATTTTGTCACGATATAGAAAATTGAGATAGATTAACGTGGATTTTGGATTCGTGTCATTCATAGCTCTAAATAAAAAGTTACGGGCGATATAGTGCAAACATGTCAAGGTTATTGGACAGTTAAAATTATCTGTATAAACTGATCATTTGTTCTCATTGAGCATATAAATGAAGCACAATGCATGGCATGACGCAATTTTAGATAGACAGGATTATTTGGACACTTTGTCGTATCTATTTTTATCTCACATTTTGTCACAATATAGAAAATTTAGCTAGCTTAACGTGGGATTTGGATTTGTGTCATTCAAAGCTCTAAATCATAAGTTACGGACGATTTAGTGCAGACATATCAAGTTGATCGGCCAGTTAGAATGATCATTCTTAACTGATCATTGGTGCTCATTTGGTAAAGGCTTATAAATGAAGCACAAAGCATGGGATGACGAAGTTTTGGATAGATTGGATAACTTGGATGCTTTGTCGAATCTATTTCAGTCTAAAATTTTGTCATAATATAGAAAATTGAGCTATCTTAATGTGGGCTTTGGATTTGTGTCATTCTGAGCTCTAAAACTAAAGTTACGGACGATATACTACAGACATGTCAAGTTGATCGGCCAGTTAAAATGATCATTCTACACTGATCATTGATGTTCATTGAGTAACGACTTATAGATGAAACCCAATGCATGGCATGAAGCAGTTCTGGATAGATTGGATTACTTGGATGCTTTGTCGAATCAATTTCTGTCTCAAATTTTTTCACAATATTGAAAATTGAGATAGCTAATCGTGGGCTTTGGATTTGTGTCATTCTGAGCTCTAAATCAAAAGTTATGGACGATTTAGTGCAGACATATCAAGTTGATCGGCCAGTTAAAATGATCATTTTAAACTGATCATTGATGCTCATTGAGTAAAGGCTTATAAATGAAGCACATTGCAATGCATGACACAATTTTGGATAGATTGGATTACTTGGACGCTTTGTCAAATCTATTTTTGTCTCAAATTTTGTCACAATATTGAAAATTTAGATAGCTTAATGTGTGCGTTGGACTCGTGTTATTCGGAGCAATAAATCAAAAGTTATTGACGATATAGTACACACATATCAAGTTGATCGGCCAGTTAAAATGATCATTCTAAACTATTCATTGATGCTCACTGAGTAGAAGCTTATAAATGAAGCACAATGCATGGTGTGAAGTAGTTTTGGATAGATTGGATTACTTGGTTGCTTTGTCGAATCTATTTCTCTCTGAAATTTTGTCACAATAGTGATAATTGAGCTAGTTTAACGTGGGCTTTGGATTCGTGTCATTCTGAGCTCTAAATCAAAAGTTATGGATGATATAATGCAAAAATGTCAAGTTGATCGGCCAATTAAAATGATCATTTTAAACTGATCATTGGTGATTATTGAGTAAAGGCTTAAAAATGAAGCACAATGCATGGCATGACGCAATTTTGGATAGATTGGATTTCTTAGACGCTTTGTCGTATCTATTTTTGTCTCAGATTTTTTCACAATATAAAAAATTGAGCTAGCTTAACATCGGTTTTGGATTTATGTCCTTTTAAGCTATAAATCAAAATTTAGATATGATTAGTGCGGACATGTCAAGTTGATCGGCCAGTTAAAATGATCATTCTAAACTGATCATTGTTGCTTATTGAGGAAAGGCTTATAAATGAAGCACAATGCATGGCATGACACAGTTTTGGATAGATTGGATTAGTTTGACGCTTTTTCGTATATATTTCTGTCTCACATTTTGTCACAAAATAGAAAATTGATCTTGCTTATAGTGAGCTTTGGATTTGTGTCATTCTAAGCTCTAAATCAAAAGTTATGAATGATTAAGTGCATACATGTCAAGTTGATCGGCCCATTAAAATGATCAGTCTAAAATAATCATTGATGCTTATTTAGGAAGGGGTTATAAATGAAGCACAAAGCAAGGCATGAAGTAATTTTGGGTAGATTGGATAACTTGGTGGCTTTATCGAATCGATTTTTGTCTCAAATTTCGTCACGATATAGAAAATTGAGCTAGATTAACGTGGATTTTGGATTCGTGTCATTCATAGCTCTAAATCAAAAGTTACGGGCGATATAGTGCAAACATGTCAAGGTTATTGGACAGTTAAAATTATCTGTCTAAACTAATCATTTGTTCTCATTGAGCATATAAATGAAGCACAATGCATGGCATGACGCAATTTTAGATAGACAGGATTATTTGGACACTTTGTCGTATCTATTTTTATCTCACATTTTGTCACAATATAGAAAATTTAGCTAGCTTAACGTGGGATTTGGATTTGTGTCATTCAAAGCTCTAAATCATAAGTTACTGACGATTTAGTGCAGACATATCAAGTTGATCGGCCAGTTAGAATGATCATTCTTAACTGATCATTGGTGCTCATTTGGTAAAGGCTTATAAATGAAGCACAAAGCATGGGATGACGAAGTTTTGGATAGATTGGATAACTTGGATGCCTTGTCAAATCTATTTCAGTCTAAAATTTTGTCATAATATAGAAAATTGAGCTATCTTAACGTGGGCTTTGGATTTGTGTCATTCTGAGCTCTAAAACTAAAGTTACGGACGATATACTGCAGACATGTCAAGTTGATCGGCCAGTTAAAATGATCATTCTACACTGATCATTGATGTTCATTGAGTAACGGCTCATAAATGAAGCCCAATGCATGGCATGAAGCAGTTTTGGATAGATTGGATTACTTGGATGCTTTGTCGAATCAATTTCTATCTCAAATTTTTTCACAATATTGAAAATTGAGATAGCTAATCGTGGGCTTTGGATTTGTGTCATTCTGAGCTCTAAATCAAAAGTTATGGACGATTTAGTGCAGACATATCAAGTTGATCGGCCAGTTAAAATGATCATTTTAAACCGATCATTGATGCTCATTGAGTAAAGGCTTATAAATGAAGCACATTGCAATGCATGAAACAGTTTTGGATAGATTGGATTACTTGGACGCTTTGTCAAATCTATTTTTGTCTCAAATTTTGTCACAATATTGAAAATTGAGATAGCTTAATGTGTGCGTTGGACTCGTGTTATTCGGAGCAATAAATCAAAAGTTATTGACGATACAGTAGACACATATCAAGTTGATCGGCCAGTTAAAATGATCATTCTAAACTATTCATTGATGCTCACTGAGTAGAAGCTTATAAATGAAGCACAATGCATGGTGTGAAGTAGTTTTGGATAGATTGGATTACTTGGTTGCTTTGTCGAATCTATTTCTCTCTGAAATTTTGTCACAATATTGATAATTGAGCTAGTTTAACGTGGGCTTTGGATTCGTGTCATTCTGAGCTCTAAATAAAAAGTTATGGACGATATAATGCAAAAATGTCAAGTTGATCGGCCAATTAAAATGATCATTTTAAACTGATCATTGGTGATTATTGAGTAAAGGCTTAAAAATGAAGCACAATGCATGGCATGACGCAATTTTGGATAGATTGGATTTCTTAGACGCTTTGTCGTATCTATTTTTGTCTCAGATTTTTTCACAATATAAAAAATTGAGCTAGCTTAACATGGGTTTTGGATTTGTGTCATTTTAAGCTATAAATCAAAAGTTAGAGATGATTAGTGTGGACATGTCAAGTTGATCGGCCAGTTAAAATGATCATTCTAAACTGATCATTGTTGCTTATTGAGTAAAGGCTTATAAATGAAGCACAATGCATGGCATGACACAGTTTTGGATAGATTGGATTAGTTTGACGCTTTTTCGTATATATTTCTGTCTCACATTTTGTCACAATATAGAAAATTGATCTTGCCTATAGTGAGCTTTGGATTTGTGTCATTCTAAGCTCTAAATCAAAAGTTATGAATGATTTAGTGCATACATGTCAAGTTGATCGGCCCATTAAAATGATCATTCTAAAATAATCATTGATGCTTATTTAGGAAGGGGTTATAAATGAAGCACAAAGCAAGGCATGAAGTAATTTTGGGTAGATTGGATAACTTGGTGGCTTTATCGAATCTATTTTTGTCTCAAATTTTGTCACGATATAGAAAATTGAGATAGATTAACGTGGATTTTGGATTCGTGTCATTCATAGCTCTAAATAAAAAGTTACGGGCGATATAGTGCAAACATGTCAAGGTTATTGGACAGTTAAAATTATCTGTATAAACTGATCATTTGTTCTCATTGAGCATATAAATGAAGCACAATGCATGGCATGACGCAATTTTAGATAGACAGGATTATTTGGACACTTTGTCGTATCTATTTTTATCTCACATTTTGTCACAATATAGAAAATTTAGCTAGCTTAACGTGGGATTTGGATTTGTGTCATTCAAAGCTCTAAATCATAAGTTACGGACGATTTAGTGCAGACATATCAAGTTGATCGGCCAGTTAGAATGATCATTCTTAACTGATCATTGGTGCTCATTTGGTAAAGGCTTATAAATGAAGCACAAAGCATGGGATGACGAAGTTTTGGATAGATTGGATAACTTGGATGCTTTGTCGAATCTATTTCAGTCTAAAATTTTGTCATAATATAGAAAATTGAGCTATCTTAATGTGGGCTTTGGATTTGTGTCATTCTGAGCTCTAAAACTAAAGTTACGGACGATATACTACAGACATGTCAAGTTGATCGGCCAGTTAAAATGATCATTCTACACTGATCATTGATGTTCATTGAGTAACGACTTATAGATGAAACCCAATGCATGGCATGAAGCAGTTCTGGATAGATTGGATTACTTGGATGCTTTGTCGAATCAATTTCTGTCTCAAATTTTTTCACAATATTGAAAATTGAGATAGCTAATCGTGGGCTTTGGATTTGTGTCATTCTGAGCTCTAAATCAAAAGTTATGGACGATTTAGTGCAGACATATCAAGTTGATCGGCCAGTTAAAATGATCATTTTAAACTGATCATTGATGCTCATTGAGTAAAGGCTTATAAATGAAGCACATTGCAATGCATGACACAATTTTGGATAGATTGGATTACTTGGACGCTTTGTCAAATCTATTTTTGTCTCAAATTTTGTCACAATATTGAAAATTTAGATAGCTTAATGTGTGCGTTGGACTCGTGTTATTCGGAGCAATAAATCAAAAGTTATTGACGATATAGTACACACATATCAAGTTGATCGGCCAGTTAAAATGATCATTCTAAACTATTCATTGATGCTCACTGAGTAGAAGCTTATAAATGAAGCACAATGCATGGTGTGACGTAGTTTTGGATAGATTGGATTACTTGGTTGCTTTGTCGAATCTATTTCTCTCTGAAATTTTGTCACAATAGTGATAATTGAGCTAGTTTAACGTGGGCTTTGGATTCGTGTCATTCTGAGCTCTAAATCAAAAGTTATGGATGATATAATGCAAAAATGTCAAGTTGATCGGCCAATTAAAATGATCATTTTAAACTGATCATTGGTGATTATTGAGTAAAGGCTTAAAAATGAAGCACAATGCATGGCATGACGCAATTTTGGATAGATTGGATTTCTTAGACGCTTTGTCGTATCTATTTTTGTCTCAGATTTTTTCACAATATAAAAAATTGAGCTAGCTTAACATCGGTTTTGGATTTATGTCCTTTTAAGCTATAAATCAAAATTTAGATATGATTAGTGCGGACATGTCAAGTTGATCGGCCAGTTAAAATGATCATTCTAAACTGATCATTGTTGCTTATTGAGGAAAGGCTTATAAATGAAGCACAATGCATGGCATGACACAGTTTTGGATAGATTGGATTAGTTTGACGCTTTTTCGTATATATTTCTGTCTCACATTTTGTCACAAAATAGAAAATTGATCTTGCTTATAGTGAGCTTTGGATTTGTGTCATTCTAAGCTCTAAATCAAAAGTTATGAATGATTAAGTGCATACATGTCAAGTTGATCGGCCCATTAAAATGATCAGTCTAAAATAATCATTGATGCTTATTTAGGAAGGGGTTATAAATGAAGCACAAAGCAAGGCATGAAGTAATTTTGGGTAGATTGGATAACTTGGTGGCTTTATCGAATCGATTTTTGTCTCAAATTTCGTCACGATATAGAAAATTGAGCTAGATTAACGTGGATTTTGGATTCGTGTCATTCATAGCTCTAAATCAAAAGTTACGGGCGATATAGTGCAAACATGTCAAGGTTATTGGACAGTTAAAATTATCTGTCTAAACTAATCATTTGTTCTCATTGAGCATATAAATGAAGCACAATGCATGGCATGACGCAATTTTAGATAGACAGGATTATTTGGACACTTTGTCGTATCTATTTTTATCTCACATTTTGTCACAATATAGAAAATTTAGCTAGCTTAACGTGGGATTTGGATTTGTGTCATTCAAAGCTCTAAATCATAAGTTACGGACGATTTAGTGCAGACATATCAAGTTGATCGGCCAGTTAGAATGATCATTCTTAACTGATCATTGGTGCTCATTTGGTAAAGGCTTATAAATGAAGCACAAAGCATGGGATGACGAAGTTTTGGATAGATTGGATAACTTGGATGCTTTGTCGAATCTATTTCAGTCTAAAATTTTGTCATAATATAGAAAATTGAGCTATCTTAATGTGGGCTTTGGATTTGTGTCATTCTGAGCTCTAAAACTAAAGTTACGGACGATATACTACAGACATGTCAAGTTGATCGGCCAGTTAAAATGATCATTCTACACTGATCATTGATGTTCATTGAGTAACGACTTATAGATGAAACCCAATGCATGGCATGAAGCAGTTCTGGATAGATTGGATTACTTGGATGCTTTGTCGAATCAATTTCTGTCTCAAATTTTTTCACAATATTGAAAATTGAGATAGCTAATCGTGGGCTTTGGATTTGTGTCATTCTGAGCTCTAAATCAAAAGTTATGGACGATTTAGTGCAGACATATCAAGTTGATCGGCCAGTTAAAATGATCATTTTAAACTGATCATTGATGCTCACTGAGTAAAGGCTTATAAATGAAGCACATTGCAATGCATGACACAATTTTGGATAGATTGGATTACTTGGACGCTTTGTCAAATCTATTTTTGTCTCAAATTTTGTCACAATATTGAAAATCTAGATAGCTTAATGTGTGCGTTGGACTCGTGTTATTCGGAGCAATAAATCAAAAGTTATTGACGATATAGTACACACACATCAAGTTGATCGGCCAGTTAAAATGATCATTCTAAACTATTCACTGATGCTCACTGAGTAGAAGCTTATAAATGAAGCACAATGCATGGTGTGAAGTAGTTTTGGATAGATTGGATTACTTGGTTGCTTTGTCAAATCTATTTCTCTCTGAAATTTTGTCACAATATTGATAATTGAGCTAGTTTAACGTGGGCTTTGGATTCGTGTCATTCTGAGCTCTAAATCAAAAGTTATGGACGATATAATGCAAACATGTCAAGTTGATCGGCCAATTAAAATGATCATTTTAAACTGATCATTGGTGATCATTGAGTAAAGGCTTAACAATGAGGCACAATGCATGGCATGACGCAATTTTGGATAGATTGGATTTCTTAGACGCTTTGTCGTATCTATTTTTGTCTCAGAATTTTTCACAATATAAAAAATTGAGATAGCTTAACATGGGTTTTGGATTTGTGTCATTTTAAGCTATAAATCAAAAGTTAGAGATGATTAGTGCGGACATGTAAAGTTGATCGGCCAGTTAAAATGATCATTCTAAACTGATCATTGTTGTTTATTGAGTAAAGGCTTATAAATGAAGCACAATGCATGGCATGACACAGTTTTGGATAGATTGGATTAGTTTGACGCTTTTTCGTATATATTTCTGTCTCACATTTTGTCACAAAATAGAAAATTGATCTTGCTTATAGTGAGCTTTGGATTTGTGTCATTCTAAGCTCTAAATCAAAAGTTTTGAATGATTAAGTGCATACATGTCAAGTTGATCGGCCCATTAAAATGATAAGTCTAAAATAATCATTGATGCTTATTTAGGAAGGGGTTATAAATGAAGCACAAAGCAAGGCATGAAGTAATTTTGGGTAGATTGGATAACTTGGTGGCTTTATCGAATCTATTTTTGTCTCAAATTTCGTCACGATATAGAAAATTGAGCTAGATTAACGTGGATTTTGGATTCGTGTCATTCATAGCTCTAAATCAAAAGTTACGGGCGATATAGTGCAAACATGTCAAGGTTATTGGACAGTTAAAATTATCTGTCTAAACTAATCATTTGTTCTCATTGAGCATGTAAATGAAGCACAATGCATGGCATGACGCAATTTTAGATAGACAGGATTATTTGGACACTTTGTCGTATCTATTTTTATCTCACATTTTGTCACAATATAGAAAATTTAGCTAGCTTAACGTGGGATTTGGATTTGTGTCATTCAAAGCTCTAAATCATAAGTTACTGACGATTTAGTGCAGACATATCAAGTTGATCGGCCAGTTAGAATGATCATTCTTAACTGATCATTGGTGCTCATTTGGTAAAGGCTTATAAATGAAGCACAAAGCATGGGATGACGAAGTTTTGGATAGATTGGATAACTTGGATGCCTTGTCGAATCTATTTCAGTCTAAAATTTTGTCATAATATAGAAAATTGAGCTATCTTAACGGGGGCTTTGGATTTGTGTCATTCTCAGCTCTAAAACTAAAGTTACGGACGATATACTGCAGACATGTCAAGTTGATCGGCCAGTTAAAATGATCATTCTACACTGATCATTGATGTTCATTGAGTAACGACTCATAAATGAAGCCCAATGCATGGCATGAAGCAGTTTTGGATAGATTGGATTACTTGGATGCTTTGTCGAATCAATTTCTATCTCAAATTTTTTCACAATATTGAAAATTGAGATAGCTAATCGTGGGCTTTGGATTTGTGTCATTCTGAGCTCTAAATCAAAAGTTATGGACGATTTAGTGCAGACATATCAAGTTGATCGGCCAGTTAAAATGATCATTTTAAACTAATCATTGATGCTCACTGAGTAAAGGCTTATAAATGAAGCACATTGCAATGCATGACACAGTTTTGGATAGATTGGATTACTTGGACGCTTTGTCAAATCTATTTTTGTCTCAAATTTTGTCACAATATTGAAAATTGAGATAGCTTAATGTGTGCGTTGGACTCGTGTTATTCAGCGCAATAAATCAAAAGTTATTGACGATATAGTACACACATATCAAGTTGATCGGCCAGTTAAAATGATCATTCTAAACTATTCATTAATGCTCATTGAGTAGAAGCTTATAAATGAAGCACAATGCATGGTGTGAAGTAGTTTTGGATAGATTGGATTACTTGGTTGCTTTATCGAATCTATTTCTCTCTGAAATTTTGTCACAATATTGATAATTGAGCTAGTTTAACGTGGGCTTTGGATTCGTGTCATTCTGAGCTCTAAATCAAAAGTTATGGACGATATAATGCAAACATGTCAAGTTGATCGGCCAATTAAAATGATCATTTTAAACTGATCATTGGTGATCATTGAGTAAAGGCTTAAAAATGAAGCACAATGCATGGCATGACGCAATTTTGGATAGATTGGATTTCTTAGACGCTTTGTCGTATCTATTTTTGTCTCAGAATTTTTCACAATATAAAAAATTGAGATAGCTTAACATGGGTTTTGGATTTGTGTCATTTTAAGCTATAAATCAAAAGTTAGAGATGATTAGTGCGGACATGTAAAGTTGATCGGCCAGTTAAAATGATCATTCTAAACTGATCATTGTTGTTTATTGAGTAAAGGCTTATAAATGAAGCACAATGCATGGCATGACACAGTTTTGGATAGATTGGATTAGTTTGACGCTTTTTCGTATATATTTCTGTCTCACATTTTGTCACAAAATAGAAAATTGATCTTGCTTATAGTGAGCTTTGGATTTGTGTCATTCTAAGCTCTAAATCAAAAGTTATGAATGATTAAGTGCATACATGTCAAGTTGATCGGCCCATTAAAATGATCAGTCTAAAATAATCATTGATGCTTATTTAGGAAGGGGTTATAAATGAAGCACAAAGCAAGGCATGAAGTAATTTTGGGTAGATTGGATAACTTGGTGGCTTTATCGAATCTATTTTTGTCTCAAATTTCGTCACGATATAGAAAATTGAGCTAGATTAACGTGGATTTTGGATTCGTGTCATTCATAGCTCTAAATCAAAAGTTACGGGCGATATAGTGCAAACATGTCAAGGTTATTGGACAGTTAAAATTATCTGTCTAAACTAATCATTTGTTCTCATTGAGCATATAAATGAAGCACAATGCATGGCATGACGCAATTTTAGATAGACAGGATTATTTGGACACTTTGTCGTATCTATTTTTATCTCACATTTTGTCACAATATAGAAAATTTAGCTAGCTTAACGTGGGATTTGGATTTGTGTCATTCAAAGCTCTAAATCATAAGTTACTGACGATTTAGTGCAGACATATCAAGTTGATCGGCCAGTTAGAATGATCATTCTTAACTGATCATTGGTGCTCATTTGGTAAAGGCTTATAAATGAAGCACAAAGCATGGGATGACGAAGTTTTGGATAGATTGGATAACTTGGATGCCTTGTCGAATCTATTTCAGTCTAAAATTTTGTCATAATATAGAAAATTGAGCTATCTTAACGTGGGCTTTGGATTTGTGTCAATCTGAGCTCTAAAACTAAAGTTACGGACGATATACTGCAGACATGTCAAGTTGATCGGCCAGTTAAAATGATCATTCTACACTGATCATTGATGTTCATTGAGTAACGACTCATAAATGAAGCCCAATGCATGGCATGAAGCAGTTTTGGATAGATTGGATTACTTGGATGCTTTGTCGAATCAATTTCTATCTCAAATTTTTTCACAATATTGAAAATTGAGATAGCTAATCGTGGGCTTTGGATTTGTGTCATTCTGAGCTCTAAATCAAAAGTTATGGACGATTTAGTGCAGACATATCAAGTTGATCGGCCAGTTAAAATGATCATTTTAAACTAATCATTGATGCTCACTGAGTAAAGGCTTATAAATGAAGCACATTGCAATGCATGACACAGTTTTGGATAGATTGGATTACTTGGACGCTTTGTCAAATCTATTTTTGTCTCAAATTTTGTCACAATATTGAAGATTGAGATAGCTTAATGTGTGCGTTGGACTCGTGTTATTCAGCGCAATAAATCAAAAGTTATTGACGATATAGTACACATATCAAGTTGATCGGCCAGTTAAAATGATCATTCTAAACTATTCATTAATGCTCATTGAGTAGAAGCTTATAAATGAAGCACAATGCATGGTGTGAAGTAGTTTTGGATAGATCGGATTACTTGGTTGCTTTATCGAATCTATTTCTCTCTGAAATTTTGTCACAATATTGATAATTGAGCTAGTTTAACGTGGGCTTTGGATTCGTGTCATTCTGAGCTCTAAATCAAAAGTTATGGACGATATAATGCAAACATGTCAAGTTGATCGGCCAATTAAAATGATCATTTTAAACTGATCATTGGTGATCATTGAGTAAAGGCTTAAAGATGAAGCACAATGCATGGCATGACGCAATTTTGGATAGATTGGATTTCTTAGACGCTTTGTCGTATCTATTTTTGTCTCAGAATTTTTCACAATATAAAAATTTGAGATAGCTTAACATGGGTTTTGGATTTGTGTCATTTTAAGCTATAAATCAAAAGTTAGAGATGATTAGTGCGGACATGTAAAGTTGATCGGCCAGTTAAAATGATCATTCTAAACTGATCATTGTTGTTTATTGAGTAAAGGCTTATAAATGAAGCACAATGCATGGCATGACACAGTTTTGGATAGATTGGATTAGTTTGATGCTTTTTCATATATATTTCTGTCTCACATTTTGTCACAATATAGAAAATTGATCTTGCTTATAGTGAGCTTTGGATTTGTGTCTTTCTAAGCTCTAAATCAAAAGTTATGAATGATTTAGTGCATACATGTCAAGTTGATCGGCCCATTAAAATGATCATTCTAAAATAATCATTGTTGCTTATTTAGGAAGGGGTTATAAATGAAGCACAAAGCAAGGCATGAAGTAATTTTGGGTAGATTGGATAACTTGGTAGCTTTATCGAATCTATTTTGGTCTCAAATTTCGTCACGATATAGAAAATTGAGCTAGATTAACGTGGATTTTGGATTCGTGTCATTCATAGCTCTAAATCAAAAGTTACGGGCGATATAGTGCAAACATGTCAAGGTTATTGGACAGTTAAAATTATCTGTCTAAACTGATCATTTGTTCTCATTGAGCATATAAATGAAGCACAATGCATGGCATGACGCAATTTTGGATAGACAGGATTATTTGGACGCTTTGTCGTATCTATTTTTATCTCACATTTTGTCACAATATAGAAAATTGAGCTAGCTTATTGTTAGATTTGGATTTGTGTCATTCAAAGCTCTAAATCATAAGTTACGGACGATTTAGTGCAGACATATCAAGTTGATCGGCCAGTTAGAATGATCATTCTTAACTGATCATTGGTGCTCATTGGGTAAAGGCTTATAAATGAAGCACAAAGCATGGGATGACGAATTTTTGGATAGATTGGATAACTTGGATGCTTTGTCGAATCTATTTCAGTCTTAAATTTTGTCATAATATAGAAAATTGAGCTATCTTAACGTGGGCTTTGGATTTGTGTCATTCTGAGCTCTAAAACAAAAGTTACGGACGATATACTACAGACATGTCAAGTTGATCGGCCAGTTAGAATGATCATTCTTAACTGATCATTGGTGCTCATTGGGTAAAGGCTTATAAATGAAGCACAAAGCATGGGATGACGAATTTTCGGATAGATTGGATTACTTGAATGCTTTGTCGAATCAATTTCTGTCTCAAGTTTTGTCACAATATAGAAAATTGAGATAGCTAATCGTGAGCTTTGGATTTGTGTCATTCTGAGCTCTAAGTCAAAAGTTATGGACGATTTAGTGCAGACATATCAAGTTGATCGGCCAGTTAAAATTGTCATTTTAAAATGATCATTGATGCTCATTGAATAAAGGCTTATAAATAAAGCATAATGCAAGGCATGACGCAGTTTTGGATAGATTGGATTACTTGGACGCCTTGTCAAATCTATTTTTGTCTCAAATTTTGTCACAATATTGAAAATTCATATAGCCTAACGTGTGCATTGGATTCGTGTTATTCGGAGCAATAAATCAAAAGTTATTGACGATATAGTATAGACATATCAAGTTGATCAGCCAGTTAAAATGATTATTCTAAACTAATCATTGATGCTCATTGAGTAGAAGCTTATAAATGAAGCACAATGTATGGTGTGAAGTAGTTTTGGATAGATTTGATTACTTGGTTGCTTTGTCGAATCTATTTCTGTCTGAAATTTTGTCACAATATAGAAAATTGGGCTAGCTTAACGTTGGCTTTGGATTTGTATCATTCTGAGCTCTACACAAAAAGTTACGGATGATTTTGTGCAGACATGTCAAGTTGATCGGCCAGTAAAAATGATCATTCTAAATTGATCATCGGTGCTCATTGAGTAAAGGCTTATAAATGAAGCACAATGCATGGCATGATGCAGTTTTGGATATAATTGATTACTTGGTGGCTTTTTCGAATCTATTTTTGTCTCAAATTTTGTCACGATATAGAAAATTAAGCTTACTTAACGTGGGATTTGGATTTGTGGCATTCTGAGTTCTAAATAAAAAGGTAAGGATGATTTAGTGCAGACATGTAAAGTGGATTGGCCAGTTCAATTGATCATTATAAACTGATCATTGATGTTCATTGAGTAAAGGCTTATTAATGAATCGCAATGCATGGCATGACACAGACTTTTATAGATTGTATTATTTGGATGCTTTGTCGAACCTATTTTTGTCTTAAATTATGTCACAATATAGAAAATTTACCTAGATTAAAGTGGGCATTGGATTCGTGTCATTCGGAGCTATAAATCAAAAGTTGCGTACGACATAGTGCAGACATGTCAAGTTGATCGCCCAGTTAAAATGATCATTCTAAACTGATCATTGATGCTCTTTGATTAAAGGCTTATAAATGAAGCACAATCCATTGCATGACGCAGTTTCGGATAGATTTGATTACTTGGACGCTTTGTCGAATATATTTTTGCCTCAAATTTTGTCACAGTACAGAAAATTGAGGTAGATTAACGTGGGTTTGCATTTGTGTCATTCTGAGCTCTCAATCAAAAGTTATGGACGATAAAGTGCAGACATGTCAAGTTGATCGGCCAGTTAAAATGATCATTCTACACTGATCACTGATGCTCATTGAGTGAAGGCTTATAAATGAAGCACAATGCATGGCATGAAGCAGTTCTAGATAGATTGGATTACTTGGATGCTTTGTCGTTTCTATTACTTTCTCAAATTTCTTCACAATATATAAAATTGAGCTAGCTTAACGTGGGTTTTTTATTTGTGTCATTCTGAGCTATAAATCAAAAGTTATAAACGATATAGTGTAGACATGTGAAGTTGATCGGCCAGGTAAAATGATCATTCTCAACTGACCATTGATGCTCATTGAGTAAAGGCTAATAAATGAAGCACAATGCATGGCATGAAGAAGTTCTGGATAGATTGGATAACTTGGATACTTTGTCGATTCTATTCTATCTCAAATTTTGTCGCAATATATTAAATTGAGCTACCTTAGCGTGGACTTTGGATTTGTGTCATTCTGAGCTCTAAATCAAAAGTTATGGATGATTTAGTGCAGATATGTCAAGTTGATCGGCAAGTTAAAATGATCATTCTAAACTTATCACTGATGGTCATTGAGTAACGGCTTATAAATGAAACACAATGCATGGCATGACACAGTTTTGGATAGATTGGATTACTTGGTTGCTTTGTCGAATCTATTTTTGTCTAAAATTTTGTCACGATATAAAAAACTTTAGCTACCTTAACATGGGCTTTGCATTCGTGTCATTCCGAGCTATAAATCAGAAGTTATGGACGATATAATGCAGACATGTCAAGTTGATGGAACAGTTAAAATGATCATTCTAAAGTAATCATTGATGCTCATTGAGTAACGGCTTATAAATGAAGCACAATGCAACGCATGACATAGTTTTGGATAGATTGGATTATTTGGTGGCTTGTCCAATCTATTTTTGTCTCAAATTTTGTCGCGATATAGAAAATTGAGCTAGGTTAACGTGGGATTTGTATTTTTTGTCATTCTGTGTTCTAAATCAAAAGTTACGAACAATTTAGTGCAAACTTGTCAATTTGATCGGCTAGTTAAAATGATCTTTCTAAACTGATCATTGATGCTCATTGAGTAAAGGCTTATAAATGAAGCACAATGCAAGGCATGACACAGTTTTGTACATAATGGATTACTTGGACGCTATGTCGAATCTATTTAGGTCTCAATTTTTGTAGAATATTGAGCTAGCTTAACGTGGGATTTTGATTTGTGTCATTCTTAGTTCCAAATCCAAAGTTACAGACGATTTAATGCAGACTTGTCAAGTTGATCGGATACTAAAAATATTGATTCTAAAATGATCATTGATGCTCATTAATTAAAGGCTTTTAAATGAAGCACAATCCATGGCATGTCGCAGTTTTGCATAGATTAGATTACTTAGACGCTTTGTAAAATCGATTTTGGTCTCAATTTTTTTCACAATATAGAAAATTGGGATAGCTTAACGTGGGCTTTGGATTTGTGTCATTCTGAGCTTTAAATCAAAAGTTATGGACGATATAGTGCAGACATGTCAAGTTGATCGGTCAGTTAAAATGATCATTCTCAACTGATCATTGATGCTCATTGAGTATAGGCTTATAAATGAAGCACAAAGCATGGCATGGAGCAGTTCTGGATAGATTGGATAGCTTGGATGCTTTGTCGATTCTATTCTGTCTCAAATTTTGTCACAATATATAAAATTGAGATAGCTTAACGTGGGCTTTGGATTTGTGTCATTCTGAGCTCTAAATCAAAAGGTATGGATGATTTAGTGCAGATATGTCAACTTCATCGGCCAGTTAAAATGATCATTCTAAACTGATCATTAATCTTCATTGAGTAAAGGCTTATAAATGATGCAGAATGCAAGGCATGACGCAGTTTTGGATAGATTGGATTACTTGGTTGCTTTGTCGAATCTATTTCTCTCTGAAATTTTGTCACAATATTGATAATTGAGCTAGTTTACCGTGGGCTTTGGATTCCTGTCATTCTGAGCTCTAAATCAAAAGTTATGGACGATATAGTGCAAATATGTCAAGTTGATCGGCCAATTAAAATGATCATTTTAAACTGAACATTGGTGCTCATTGAGTAAAGGCTTAAAAATGAAGCACAATGCATGCCATGACGCAATTTTGGATAGATTGGATTTCTTAGACGCTTTGTCGTATCTATTTTTGTCTCAGATTTTTTCACAATATAAAATATTGAGCTAGCTTAACGTGGGTTTTAGATTTGTGTCATTTTAAGCTCTAAATCAAAAGTTAGAGACGATTAGTGCGGACATGTAAAGTTGATCGGCCAGTTAAAATAATAATTCTAAACAGATCATTGTTGCTTATTGGGTAATGGCTTATAAATGAAGCACAATGCATGGCATGACACAGTTTTGGATAGATTGGATTAGTTTGACGCTTGGTTGTATATATTTCTGTCTCACATTTTGTCACAATATAGAAAATTGATCTTGCTTAACGTGAGTTTTGGATTTGTGTCATTCTAAGCTCTAAATCAAAAGTTATGGATGATTTTGTGCATACATGTCAAGTTGATCGGCCCATTGATGCTTATTGACGAAGGGGTTATAAATGAAGCACAAAACAAGGCATAAAGTAATTTTGGGTAGATTGGACAACTTGGTGGCTTTATCGAATCTATTTTTGTCTCAAATTTTGTCACGATATAGAAAATTGAGCTAGATTAACGTGGACTTTGGATTCGTGTCATTCATAGCTCTTAATCAAAAGTTACGGGCGATGTAGTGCGAACATGTCAAGTTTATTGGCCAGTTAAAATTATCATTCTAAACTGATAATTTGTTCTCATTGAGCATATAAATGAACCACAATGCATGGCATGACGCAATTTTGGATAGACAGGATTATTTGGACGCTTTGTCGTATCTATTTTTGTCTCAAATTTTGTCACTATATAGAAAATTGAGCTAGCTTAACGTGGGATTTGGATTTGTGTCATTCTAAGCTCTAAATCATAAGTTACAGACGATTTAGTGTGGGCATATCAAGTTGATCGGCCAGTTAGAATGATCATTCTTAACTGATCATTGGTGCTCATTGGGTAAAGGCTTATAAATGAAGCACAAAGCATGGGATGACGAAGTTTTGGATAGATTGGATAACTTGGATGCTTTGTCGAATCTATTTCAGTCTTAAATTTTGTCACAATATAGAAAATTGAGCTATCTTAACGTGGGCTTTGGATTTAAGTCATTCTGAGCTCTAAAACAAAAGTTACACACGATATAGTGCAGACATGTCAAGTTTTTTCGGCCAGTTAAAAAATGATCATTCTACACTGATCATTGATGTTCATTGAGTAACGGCTTATAAATGAAGCACAATGCATGGCATGAAGTAGTTCTGGATAGATTGGATTACTTGGATGCTTTTTCGAATCTATTTCTGTCTCAAATATTGTCACAATATAGAAAAGTGAGCTAGCTAATCATGGGCTTTGGGTTTGTGTCATTATGACCTCAAAATCAAAAGTTATATACGATTTAGTGGGGACATGTCAACTTCATCGGCCAGTTAAAATGATCATTCTAAACTGATCACTAATCCTCATTGAGTAAAGGCTAATAAATGATGCAGAATGCATGGCATGACGCAGTTTTGGATAGATTGGATTACTTGGACGCTTTGTCGAATCTATTTCTCTCTTAAATTTTGTAACAATATAGAAAATTGATCTAGCTTAACATGTGCATTGGATTCGTGTCATCCTGAGCTATAAATCAAAAGTTATGGACGATATAGTGCAGACATGTAAAGTTGATCGCTCAATTAAAATGATCATTCTAAACTGATCATTTGTGCTCATTGAGTAAAGGCTTATAAATAAAGCACAATGCATAGTATGACGTAGTTCTGGATAGATTGGGTATCTATTTCTGCATCAATTTTTGTCACAATATCAGAAATTGAGTTAGCTTAACGTGGGCTCTGGATTTTTTTAATTCTAAGCTCTAAATCAAAAGTTACGGACGATTTAGTGCGGACATGTCAAATTGATCGGCCAGTTAAAATGATCATTCTAAACTGATCAATTGTGCTCATTGAGTAAAGGCTTATAAATGAATCACAATGCATGGCATGACGGAGTTTTGGATAGATTGGATTAGTTGAACGCTTTGTCGTGTCTATTTCTGTCTCAAATTTTGTCACAATATAGAAAGTTGAGCTTGCTTAACGTGGGCTTCGGATTTGTGTCATTCTAAGCTCTTAATCAAAAGTTATGGATGATTTAGTGCATACATGTCAAGTTGATTGGTCCGTTAAAATGATCATTCTAATGTAATCTTTGATGCTTATTGAGTAACGGCTTATAAATGAAGCACAATGAAAGCCATGAAGTAGTTCTGGATAGATTGGATAACTTGTTGGCTTTATTGAATCTATTTTTTGTCTCAAATTTTGTCACGATATAGAAAATTGAGCTAGCTTAACGTGGACTTTTGATTCGGGTAATTCTTAGCACTAAATCAAAAGTTACGGACGATATTTTGCACACATGTCAATTTGATTGGCCAGTTAAAATGATCATTCTATACTAATCATTGGTTCTCATTGAGTAAAGGCTTATAAATGAAGCACAATACATGGTATGACGCTATTTTGGATAGATTGGATTACTTGGATGCTTTGTCGTATCTTTTTCTGTCTCAATTTGTGTCAAAATATAGAAACTTGACCTGGCTTAACGTGGGCTTTAGATTTGTGTCATTCTAAGCTATAAATCAAAAGTTACGGACGATTTAGTGAAAATATGTCAAGTTGATCGGCCAGTTAAAATGATCATTCTAAACTGATCATTGGTGCTCATTGAGAAAGGCTTATAAATGAAGCACAATGCATGGCATGACGTAGTTTTGGATTGATTAGATTTCTTAGACGCTTTGTTGTATATATTGCTATCTCAAATTCTGTCACAATATAAAAAATTGAGCTTGCTTAACGTGAGCTTTGGATTTGTGTCATTCTAAGCTCTAAATCAAAAGTTATGAACGATTTAGTGGAGGCATGTCAAGTTCATCGGCCAATTGACATGATCATTCTAAACTGATCATTGACGCTCATTGAGTAACGGCTTATAAATGAAGCACAATGCAAGGCATGACGCAGTTTTGGATAGTTTGGATTACTTGGTTGCTTTGTTGAACCTATTTTTCTCTCAAATTTTGTCACGATATAGAAAATTGAGCTAACTTAACATGGGATTTGGATTTGTATCATTCTGAGCTCTATATCAAAAGTTACGGACAATATAGTGCACACATATCAAGTTGATCGGCCAATTAAAAAGATCATTCTAAATTAATCATTGGTGCTCATTGATTAAAGGCTTATAAATGAAGAACAATGCACGACATGGCGCAGTTTGGATAGATTGGATTTCTTAGACGCTTTGTCGTACCTACTTCTGTCTCAAATTTTGTCACAATATAAAAAATTGAGCTAGTTTAACGTGGGCTTTGGACTTCTGTCATTCTAAGCTCTAAATCAAAAGTTATGGACGATTTAGTGCAGACATGTCAAGTTGATCGACCCGTTAAAATGATCATTCTCAACTGATCATTGAATGCTCATTGAGAACATGCTTATAAATGAAACACAATGCATGGCATGACGCAATTTTGGATAGATTGGATTAGTTGGACAATTTGTCTTATCTATTTCTATCTCAAATTTTGTCACAATATAAAAGATTAAGCTTGCTTAACGTGGGCTTTGGATTTGTGTCATTCTAAGCTCTAAATCAAACGTTATGGAGGATTTAGTGCATACATGTCAAGTTGGTCGGCCAGTTAAAATGATCATTCTAAAGTAATCATTGATGCTTATTAAGTAACGGCTTATAAATGAAGCACAATGCAAGGCATGCCACAGTTCTGGATAGATTGGATAACTTGGTGGCTTTATCAAATCTATTTTTGTCTCAAATTTTATCACGATATAGAAAATTGAGGTAGCTTAACATGGGCTTTGGATTGGTGTCATTCTGAACTCTAAATCATAATTTACGGACGATATAGTGGAGACATTCAAGTTGATAGGCCAGTTAAAATGATCATTCTAAACTGATCATTGGTGCTTATTGAGTAAAGGCTTATAAATGAGGCACAATTCATGGCAAGACACAGTTTTGGATAGATTGGATTAGTTGGACGCTTTGTCGTATCTATTTCTGTCTCACATTCTGTCAAAAAATAGAAAATTGAGTTTGCTTAATGTGGACTTTGGATTTCTGTCGTTTTAAGCTCTAAATATAAAGTTATGGACGATTTAGTGCATACATGTCAAGTTGATCGGTTTGTTAAAATGATCATTCTAAAGTAATCATTGATACTTATTGAGTAACGGATTATATATGAAGCACAATGCAAGACATGAAGTAGTTCCAGATAGATTGGATAACTTGGTGGCATTATCGAATCTTTTTTTGTCCCAAATTTTGTCACGATATTGAAAATTGAGCTTGCTAAACGTGGGCTTTAGATTCGTGTAATTTTGAGCTCTAAATCAAAAGTTACGGACGATTTAGTGTAGACAAGTCAAGTTGATCGGCCTGTTAAAATGATCTTTCTAAACTGATCAGTGATGCTCATTGAGTGAAGGCTTATTAATGAAGCAAAAACCATGGCATGACACAATTTTGGATAGATTGGATTACTTGGACGATTTGTCGAATCTAATTTGTCTCAAATTCTGTCACAATATAGAAAATTGATCTACCTTAATGTGGGCTTTGGATTTGTGTCATTCTAAGCTATAAATCAAGAGTTACGGACGATATAGTGCACACATGTCAAGTTGATTGACCAGTTAAAATGTTCATTATAAACTAATCATTGGTGCTCATCGAGTAAATGCTTATAAATGAAGCACAATGCATGGCATGACGCAATTTTGGATAGATTGGAATAGTTGGACGCTTTGTCGTATCTATTTCTGTCTCAAATTTTGACCCAATATAGAAAATTGATCTAGCTTAACGAGGGCTTTGGATTTGTGTCATTCTAAGCTCTAAATCAAATGTTACGGACAATTTAGTGCAGACATGTCCAGTTGATGGGCCGGTTAAAATGATCATTCTTAAATGATAATTGGTGCTCACTGAGTAGACGCTTATAAATGGAGCACAATGCATGGCATGATAAATTTTTGGATAGATTGGATAACTTGGATGCTTTGTCGAATCTATATATGTCTCAAATTTTGTCACAATATAGAAAATTGAGATAGCTTAACATGGGCTTTGGATTCGTGTCATTCTTAGCTCTAAATCAAAAGTTACGGACGATTTCGTGCAGACATGTCAAATTGATCGGCCTGTTAAAACGATCTTTTTAATCTGATCAGTGATGCTCATTGAGTGAATGCTTATTAATGAAGCCCAATGCATGGCATGACACATTTTTGGATAGATTAGATTACTTGGACGATTTGTCGAATCTATTTTTGTCTCAAATTTTATCACAATATTGAAAACTGAGCTAGCTTAACGTGAGATTGGATTTGTGTCATTCTGAGCTCTAAATCAAAAGTTATGGATGATATAGTGCAAACATGTCAAGTTGATCGACCAGTTAAAATGATCATTCTCAACTTATCATTGATGCTCATTGAGAAAAGGTTTATAAATGAAGCACAATACTTGGCATGAAGTAGTTCTGGATAGATTGGATAATTTGGATGCTTTTTCGAATCTATTTCGCCTCAAATTTTGTCACAATATAGTAAATTGAGCTAGCTTAACGTAAGCTCTGGATTCGTATCATTTTGAGCTCTAAATCAAAAGTTACGGACGATATAGTACAAAAATGTCAAGTTGATCGGCCTGTTAAAATGATCATTCTAAACTGATCATTCGTGCTCTTTCAGTAAAGACTTGTAAATGAAGCACAATGCATGGCATGACACAGTTTTGGATAGATTGGATTAGTTGGACGCTTTGTCGTATCTATTTCTGTCTCAAATTTTATCCCAATATAGTAAATTGCGCTTGATTAACGTTGGCTTGGATTTGTGTCATTCCAAGTTCTAAATCAAAAGTTATGGACGATTTAGTGCATACATGTCAAGTTAGTTGGCCAGTTAAAATGATCATTCTAAAGTAATCATTGATGCTTATTGAGTAACGGCTTACAAATGAAGCACAATAGAAGTCATTAAGCAGTTCTGGATAGATTGGAAAACTTGGTGGTTTTATCAAATCTATTTTTGTCTCAAATTTTGTCACGATATAGAAATTGAGCTAGCTTAATGTGTGATTCGGATTCGTGTCATTCTGAGCTCTAAATCAAAAGTTATGGACGATATAGTGCAGACATGTTAGGTTGATCGGCCAGTTAAAATGATCATTCTAAACTGATCATTGATGCTCATTGAGTAAAGACATATAAATGAAGCACAATACATGGCATGACGAAGTTTTGTATAGATTGGATTAGTTGGACGCTTTGTCGTATCTATTTCTCTCTCAAATTTTGTCACAATATAGAAAATTGAGCTAGTTTAACGTGGGCTTTGGATTTGTGTTACTCTAAGCCTAAATCAAATGTTACGGACGATATAGTGCAGACATGTTAGGTGGATCGGCCAGTTAAAATGATCATTCTAAACTGATAATTGGTGCTCATTGAGTAAAGACATATAAATGAAGCACAATACATGGCATGACACAGTTTTGGATAGATTGGATTAGTTGGATGCTTTGTCGTATCTAATTCTGTCTCAAATTTTTTCACAATATAGAAAATTGAGCTAGCTTAACGTCGGCATTGGATTTGTGTTATTCTAAGCTCTAAATCAAAAGTTATGGACGATTTAGTGCTGACATGTCAAGTTTATCGGATAGTTAAAATGATCATTCTTAACTGATAATTGGTGATCATTAAGTAGACGCTTATAAATGAAGCACAATGCATGGCATGATGAAGTTTTGGATAGACTGGATTACTTGGATGCTTTGTCGAATCTATTTTTGTCTCAAGTCTTGTCAAAATATAAAAAATATAGCTAGCTTAACGTGTGCTTTGGATTCGTGTCTTTCTGAGCTCTAAATCAAAAGTTATGGACGATTTAGTGCACACATGTCAAGTTGATCGGCCTGTTAAAGTGATCATTCTAAACTGATCAGTGATGCTCATTGAGTGAAAGCTTATTAATAAAGCACAATAGATGGCATGACACAGTTTTGGATAGATTGGAGTACTTGGACGATTTGTCGAATTTATTTTTATCTCAAATTTTGTAACAATGTAGAAAATTGAGCTTGCTTAATGTGGGCCTTGGATTTGTGTCATTCTAAGCTATAAATCAAGAGTTACGGACGATTTAGTGCATACATGTGAAGTTGATCGGCCAGTTAAAATGATCATTCTAAACTGATCATTGGTGCTCATTGAGTAAAGGCTTATAAATGAAGCACAATGTATGGCATGACGCAGTTTCGGATAGATTGGATTACTTGAACGCTTTGTTGAATCTATTTTTGTCTCAAATTTTATCACAATATAGAAAATTGAGCTAGCTTAACGTGGGATTGGATTTGTTTCATTCTGAGCTCTAGATCAAAAGTTATGGATGATATAGTGCATGCATCTCAAGTTGATCGACCAGTTAAAATGATCATTCTCAACTGATCATTGATGCTCATTGAGAAAAGGCTTATAAATGAAGCACAATGTATGGCATGAAGTAGTTCTGGATAGATTGGATAACTTGGATGCTTTGTCGAATCTATTTCTCTCTCAAATTTTGTCACGATATAGTAAATTGAGCTCGCTTAACGTGAGCTTTGGATTCGTGTCATTTTGAGATTTAAATCAAAAGTTACGGATGATATATTGCAAACATGTCAAGTTGATCGGCCAGTTGAAATGATCATTCTAAACTGATCATTCGTGCTCTTTGAGTAAAGACTTGTAAATGAAGCACAATGCATTGCATGACACAGTTTTGGATAGATTGGATTACTTGGACGCTTTGTCGTATCTATTTCTGTCTCAAATTTTATCCCAATATAGTAAATTGAGCTTGCTTAACGTTGGCTTTGGATTTGTGTCATTCTAAGCTCTAAATCAAAAGTTATGGACGATTTAGTGCATACATGTCAAGTTGGTTGGCCAGTTAAAATGATCATTTTAAAGTAATCATTGATGCTTATTGAGTAATGGCTTACAAATGAAGCACAATGCAAGGCATGAAACAGTTCTGGATAGATTGGATAACTTGGTGGCTTTATCACATCTATTTTTGTCTCAAATTTTGTCACGATACAGAAATTGAGCTAGCTTATTGTGGGATTTGTATTCGTATCATTCGGAGCTCATAATCAAACGTTACAGATGATATAATGCAGACTTGTCAGGTTGATCGGCCAGTTAAAATGATCATTCTAAACTGATCATTGTTGCTCTTTGAGTAAAGGCTTATAATTGGAGCACAATGCATGGTATGACGCAGTTTTGGATAGAATGGATTACTTGGATGCTTTGTCGAATCTATTTCTGTCTCCAATTTTTTCACAATATAGAAAATTGAGCTAGCTTAACATGGGCTTTGGATTTGTGTCATTCTAAGCTGAAAATCAAAAGTTACGAACGATTTAGTGCATATATGTCAAGTTTATCGCAAAGTTAAACTGATCATTATTAAGTGATCATTGGTGCTCATTGTATAGAGGCTTATGAATGAAGCACAATGCATTGCATGAAGCAGTATTCGATAGATTGGATTATGTGGTTGCTTTGTAAAAGTTATTTCTATCTCAATTTTTGCCATAATATCGAAAATTGAGCTAGGTTAACGTGGGATTTGGATTTGTATCATTTTGAGCTCTTAATCAAAAACTACGGACAATTTGCTGCACACATGTCAAGTTGGTTGGCTAGTTAAAATGATCGTTTTAAACTAATAATTGGTGCTCATTGAGTAAAGGCTTATTAATGAAGCGCAATGCATGGCATGACACAGTTTTGGATAGAATGGATTACTTGGACGCTTTGTCGAATCTATTTCTGTCTCAAATTTTGCCACAATATAGAAAATTGAGCTAGCTTAACGTGGGAATTGGATTCGTGTCATTATAAGCTATAAATCAAAAGTTACAGACGATATAGTTCAAACATGACAAGTTGATCGGCTATGTAAAATGATCATTCTAAACTGATCATTGATGCTCATTGAGTAAAGGCTTATAAATGAAATACAATCTATGGCATGACGCAGTTTCGGATAGATTGGATTACTTAGACACTTTTTTCGAATATATTTTCGTCTCAAATTTTGTCAAAATATAGAAAATAGATCTAGCTTAACCTGGGCTTTTGATTTGTGTAATTCTGAGCTCTAAATCAAAAGTTATGGACGATATACTACAGTCAAGTTGATCGGCCAGTTAAAATGATCATTCTAAACTGATCATTGATACTCATTGAGTAAAGGCTTATAAATGAAGCAGAATGCATGGCATGAAATAGTTCTAGATAGATTGGATAACTTGGATGCTTTGTCGAATCTCTTTCTGTCTCAAAATTTTCCACGATATAGTAAATTGAGCTAGCTTAACATGGGTTTGGATTCTTATCATTCCAAGCTCTAAATCAAAAGTTATGGACGATATCGTATAGACATGTCAAGTTGATCGGCCAGTTAAAATGATCATTCTAAACTGATCATTGATGGTCATTGAGTAAAGACTTATAAATGAAGCACAATGCATGGCATGCTGTAGTATTGGATAGATTGGATTAGTTGGACACTTTGTCGTATATATTTCTATCTCAAATTTTTTCACAATATAGAAAATTGAGCTTGCTTAACGTGGGCTTTGGATTTGTGTCATTCTAAGCTCTAAACCAAAAGTTATGGACGATTTAGTGCATACATGTCAAGTTTATCGGCCCGTTAAAATTATCATTCAAAAGTAATCATTAATGCTTATTGAGCAACGGCTTATAAATGATGCACAATGTAAGGCATGAAGCAGTTCTGGAAAGATTAGATAGCTTGGTGGCTTTATCGAATCGATTTTTGTCTCAAATTTTGTCATGATATAGAAAATTGAGATAGCTTAATGTGGGATTTGGATTCGTGTCATTCTGAGCTCTATATCAAAAGTTACGGACGATTAGTGAAGTCATGTCAAGTTGATTGGCGAGTTAAAATGATCATTCTAAACTGATCATTGGTGTTCATTGAGCAAAGGCTTATAAATAAGGCAAAATGAATAGCAAGATGCAGATTTGGATAGATTAGATTTCTTGGACGCTTTTTCGTATCTATTTTTTTCTCAAATTTTGTCACAATATACAAAATTGAGCTAGCTGAACGTGGGCTTTGAATTTGTCTCATTCTAATCTTTAAATCAAAAGTTATGGACGATTTAGTGCAGACATGTGAAGTTGATCGGCTAGTTAAAATGATCATTTTAAAGTGATCATTGATGCTGATTGAGTAAAGGCTTATTAATGAAGCACAATGCAAGGCATGAAGCAGTTTTGGATATATTGGATTACTTGGACCCTTTTTCGAATCTATTTTTGTCTCAAATTTTGTCACAATATAGAAAATTGAGCTAGCTTAACGTGGGCATTAGATTTGTGTCATTCTAAGCTATAAATCAAAAGTAAAATATGATTTAGTGCGGACATGTCAAGTTGATCGGCTAGTTAAAATGATCATTATTAACTGGTCATTGGTGCTCATTAAGTAGTGGCTTATAAATGAAGCACAATGCATGGTGTGAAGCAGTTTTAGATATAATTGATTACTTGGACGCTTTCACATATCTATTTTTGTTTCAAATTTTGTCACAATATAGAAAATTAAGCTAGCTAAATGTGGGCTTTGAATTGCTGTCATTCTGAGCTCTACATCAAAAGTTACGGACGAATTAGTGCGGATATGTCAAGTTGATCGGCCAGTTAAATGATCATTCTAAACTAATCATTGATGCTCATTGAGTAAAGGCTTATTAATGAAGCGCAATGCATGGCATGACACAGTTTTGGATAGAATGGATTACTTGGACACTTTGTCAAATCTTTTTTTTTCTCAAATGCTTTCACAATATAGAAAATTGAGCTAGCTTAATGTGGGTATTGGATTCGTGTCATTCTAAGCTATAAATCAAAAGTTATGGACGATATAATTCAAACATGTCAAATTGATGGGCTAGTTAAAATGATCATTCTAAACTGATCATTGATGCTCATTGAGTAAAGGCTTATAAATGAAACACAATCCATGGCATGACGTAGTCTCGGATAGATTGGATTACTTGGACGCTTTTTCGAATCTATTTTCGTCCCAAATTTCGTCACATATAGAAAATTAATCTAGCTTAACCAAGGCTTTGGATTTATGTCATTTTGAGCTCTAAATCAAAAGTTATGGACGATATACCACAGACATGTCAAGTTGATCGGCCAGTTAAAATGATCATTCTAAACTGATCATTGATACTCATTGAGTAAATGCTTATAAATGAAGCACAATGCATGGCATGAAATAGTTCTGGATAGACTGGATAACTTGGATGCTTTGTCGAATCTATTTCTGTATCAAATTTTTCCACGATATAGTAAATTGAGCTAGCTTAACGTGGGCTTTGGATTGTTGTCATTTTGAGGTCTAAATCAAAAGTTATGGATGATATCGTATAGAAATGTCAAGTTGATCTGCCAGTTAAAATGATTATTCTAAACTGATCATTGATGCTCATTGCGTAAAGACTTATAAATGAAGCACAATGCATGGTATGACGTAGTATTGGATAGATTGGATTAGTAGGACGCTTTGTCGTATCTATTTCTTTCTCAAATTTTATCACAATATAGAAAATTGAGCTTGCTTCACGTGGGCTTTGGATTTGTGTCATTCTAAGCTCTAAATAAAAAGTTATGGACGATTTAGTGCATACATGGCAAGTTTATCGGCCAGTTAAAATGATCATTCTAAAGTAATCATTGATGCTTATTGAGTAACGGCTTATAAGTGATGCACAATACAAGGCACGAAGCAGTTCTGGATAGATTGGATAGCTTGGTGGCTTTATCGAATCTATTTTTGTCTCACATTTTGTCATAATATAGAAATTGAGCTAGCTTAACGTGGGTTTTGGATTCGTGTCATTCGGAGCTCTAAATCAAAAGTTATGAACGATATAGTGCAGTCATGTCAAGTTGATTTGCGAGTTAAAATGATCATTCTAAACTGATCATTGGTGCTCATTGACTAAAGGCTTATAAATGAAGCAAAATGCATGGCAAGATGCAGTTTTGGATACATTACATTTCTTGGACGCTTTTTCGTATCAATTTTTGTCTTAAATTTTGTCATAATATACAAAATTGAGCTAGCTTAACGTGGGCTTTAGTTTTTTGTCATTCTGAGCTTTAACTCAAAAGTTATGGACGATTTAGTGCAGACATGTCAAGTTGATCGGCCAGTTAAAATGATCATTCTAAACTGATCTTTCATGCTCATTGAGTAAAGGCTTATTAATGAAGCACAATGCATGGCAAGACGCAGTTTTGGATATATTGGATTACTTGGACCCTTTGTCGAATCAATTTGTGTCTCAAATTTTCTCCCAATATAGAAAATTGAGCTAGCTTAACGTGGGCATTGGATTTGTGTCATTCTAAGCTCTAAATCAAAAGTAACGGCTGATTTAGTGCGGACATGTCAAGTTGATCGGCCAGTTAAAATGATCATTCTTAACTGATCATTGGTGCTCATTAAGTAGTGGCTTATAAATGAAGCACAATGCATGGCGTGAAGCAGTTATGGATATATTGGATTACTTGGATGCTTCAACATATCTATTTTTGTTTCAAATGTTGTCACAATATAGAAAATTAAGCTAACTTAACGTGGGCTTTGAATTGCTGTCATTCTGAGCTCTAAATAAAAAGTTACAGATGAATTAGTGCGGACATGTCAAGTTGATTGGCCAGTTAAAATGATCATTCTTAACTATTGGTTGGTGCTCATTGAGTTGAGGCTTATAAATGAAGCATAATGCATTGCATCACACCGTTCGGGATATATTGGATAACTTGGACGCTTTGTCGTATCTTTTTCTATCTCAAATTTTGTCACAATATAGAAACTTGAACTAGCTTAACATGGGCATTGAATTCGTGTCATTGTGAGCTCTAAATAAAAAGTTATTGACTATTTAGTGCAGATATGTCAAGGTTATCAGCCAATTATTTTGATCATTCTAAACTGATCATTGGTGCTCATCGAGTAAAGACTTATAAATGAAGCACAATGCATGACATCACGTAGCTTTGGATAGATTGGATGACTTGGAGGCTTTGTCGTATCTTTTTTGTTTCAAATTTTGTCACAATATAGAAAATTGTATTAGCTTAATGTGGGCTTTGAATTTTTTTCATTCTGAGGTCTAAATTTACGGACGATTTAGTGCAGACATGGCAAGGTTATCGGCAAGTTAATATGATCATTCTAAACAGATAATTGGTGTTCTTTGAGTAGAGGCTTATAAATGAAGCATAATGCATGGCATCATGCATTTTGGGATAGATTGGATTCCTTGGAGGCTTTGTGGTATCTACTTCTGTCTCTAAACTTGTCACAATATAAAAAAATTGAGCTTGCTTAATGTGGGCATTGGATTCGTGTCATTCAGAGCTATAAATCAAAAGTTACGCATAATCTAGTGCATACATGTCTAATTGATTGGCTAGTTTAAATGATTATTCTAAATGAATCATTGATGCTCATTGAGTAAGGGTGTATAAATGCAACACAATGCATGGCATCATATAGTTTTGGATAGATTGGATTACTTGGATGATTTTTCTTATCTATTTGTGTCTCAAATTTTATCACAATATAGAAACTTGAGCAAGCTTAACCTGGGGATTGGATTTCTACCATTCTGAGCTCTAAACAAAAATTGATGGACGATTTAGTGCAGACATCTCAAGGTTATCGGCCAGTTAATTTGATCATTCTCAACTGATCAGTGTTGTTGATTGAGTAAAGGCTTATAAATGAAACATAATGCATGGCATCACGCATTTTGGGATAGATTGGATTAATTGAAGGTTTTTCGTATGTATTTCTGTCTCAAAATTTGTCACAATATAGAAACTTGAGCAAGCTTAATGTGGGCATTGGATTCATGTCATTCTGAGCTATAAATCAAAAGTTACGGGCGATTTAGTGCAGACATGTCAAGTTGAACGGCCAGTTAAAATGATTATTCTAAACTGATCAGTGATACTCATTAAGTAAAGGCTTATAAATGAAGCATAATGCATGACATAATGCATTTTTGGATAGATTGGATTATAGACACTTTGTCGTATCTATTTCTGTCTGCTATTTTGTCAAAATATAGAAAATTGAACTAGATTAACATAGGCTTTGGATTTATGTCATTCTGAACTATAAAACAAAAATTACGGACGATTTAGTGCGGACATGTCAAGTTGATCGGCGAGTTAAACTAATCATTTTTAACAGATCATTGGTGCTTAATGAGTTGACGCTTATAAATAAAGCATAATCCATGGCATCACGTAGTTCAGCATAGATTGGATAACTTGGTTACTTTGTTGTATCTATTTTGGTCTCAAAATTTGTCACAATATAGCAACTTAAGCTAGCTTAACGTGGGCATTGGATTCGTGTCATTCTGAGCTCTAAATCAAAAGTTAGGAACTATTTAACTCAAGCATGTCAAGGTTATCGGCTAGTTAATCTGATCATTCTAAACTGATCATTGGCGCTCAATGAGTAAAGGCTTATAAATGAAGCATATTGCATGCCATCACGTATTTTGGTATAGATTTGATTACTTTGATGCTTTGTCGTTTTTATTTCTGTATCAAAGTTTGTCACAATATAGTAAATTGAGATAGGTTAACGTGGGCATTCGATTCGTGTCATTCAGAGCTATAAATCAAAAGTTACGGATGATTTAGTCCGGACATGTGAAGATGATCGACGAGTTAAAATGATCGTTCCGAACTTATCATTGATACTCAATGAGTAAGGGCTTATAAATGAAGCACAATGCATGACATCACTCTGTTTTGGATAGATTGGATTACTTGGACGCTTTATCTTATCTATTTTTTATTCAAATTTTGTCACAATATAGAAAATTTTGCTACCTTAAGGTGGGCTTTGAATTTGTGTCATTCAGAGCTCAAAATCAAAAGTTACGGACGAATTAGTGTGGACATTTCATGTTGATCGGTCAGTTAAAATGATCATTCTTAACTGATCATTGGTACTCATTGAGTTGGGGCTTATAAATGAAGCATAATGCATGGCATCAAGCATTTCAAGATAGATTGGATAACTTGGACGCTTTGTCGTATCTTTTTTCTGTCTCAAATTTTGTAGAAATATTGAATCTTGAGCTAGCTTAACATGGGCATTGGACTCGTGTCATTGTGCGCTCTAAATAAAAAGTTATGGACGATTTACTGCAGACATGTCAAGGTTATCGACCAGTTAATTTGATCATTCTAAACTAATCATTGATGCTCATTGAGAAAGGGCATATAAATGAAGCACAATGCATGACATAACGTAGTTTTGGATAGATTGGATTACTTGGACGCTTTGTCGTATCAATTTTTGTTTCAAATTTTGTCACAATATTGAAAATTGAGCTACCTTATTGTGGGCTTTGAATTTGTGTCATTCTGAGGTGTAAATAAAAAATTATGGACGATTTAGTGCAGGTATGTCAAGGTTATCGGCCAGTTAATATGATCATTCTAAACAGATAACTGGTGTTCATTGAGTAGAGGCTTATATATGAAGCATAATACATGACATCATGCATTTTGGTATAGATTGAATTAGTTGGAGGCTTTGTCGTATCGATATATGTCTCACAACTTGTCACAATATAAAAAATTGAGCTTGCTTAATGTGGGCATTGGATTCGTGTCATTTAAATCAAAAGATACGAACAATCTAGTGCATATATGTCAAGTTGATTGGCAAGTTAAAATTGTAACATCCTGGGCATAAATTTAAACCATGAAGTCCACATAAATAGAAGTGAGGGTATAACGGACAATTTTTTTGAAACCCTAATTAACCCTAATGGCTATATAGGATGTCGTCAAAGGGGATTAGAGAAAGCCGTTCATCAGAAACAAAAGCAAGAAGAGAGGGAGAGGGAGATATTTTAATAGAGCAGAAGGGTAGAAAGTTCAGCGTTAGAGAGCCCAGGTGTTCGTGTCTACCAACGTTCCATTAACCCAAGTTTCACCGTGAGGTGAGACAGTATCTATGATTTTCATTATACAATTATGTATATGTATTTTGATGAGTACTTCGTTTAGGGAGAAAATTAGAGGTTAAAATCATTTGTGGTGTTAGGGTTTTAATTAATTGTTGCAAAAATAAATGGTGTTTTTATCAGGAAGAAAGAGTTAAACCTATTAAAGATTTATTAGATAATAAATAAACAAATATTAAAAAGATAAATAAGAATGTGGTGGTGTACTCGTCTAGTGTGGTGGGAGAAAAGAGTAGAAATATTAGGTTAATGTATTATTTTAAGGGAGATTAGTATGTTGACTTAATTATTAAGAAAGATAAATTTTTATGTGTTAGTTTATTGGTTAACGATACTAAATTATTTATGGTAGATTATGGTATAGTAAAATGAAGCATAATCAATTAATTAACTAAAATAAAATTAATATAGTTATTAGATAAATGAAGTACGGTTTAGGGATGTCGTACTGATTCATTAAACCAACTTTTTGGTAGTATTTGTGTCGAATTTTTGTGGAATCAATCGTGCTAGTTTTTATTTTTAAATAAAGTAATTATCAAGATTATATAAATACTTGTATAATGGGAATATGTGGTTAGGCGTGATCGTTTCACTGAGTAATTATGTTAGTCATACCTCTTTTTGGATGCAAGTGAGCTCGAGCAGTAGTGATGCAGTGACTCGGGGTGGTGTTATGATTTAGGAATTTTAAACATTATTTATTTATTTTATTTTGAATCTTGAGTATCGTTGAATTTTTATAAAGTTATTCTCTTATGTTTTTTAATTATTTTATATTTGGTTTTGACAAAAATTCTTTTAATGAAAAGAATAATTACTTATACTATATATATTAAATGAGATTTCATATGAATTATAAGTTAAGTACGAGGGGATGACACGTGTCATGTATTTTGGAGACGGGTGTTACAATTTTTGTATCAGAGCGAGGTTGCTACTCCAGTACTGATCCGGAGAGCGTTATTCTGTGGTTTTAGAAGAAAAAATGTTTTATATATATATTTATGTGTATTTTCAATGGGGGAGCACAATTTAGAGTAATTGTCGTGAAGTCAATTAAGTTTCGTTGATTTATAATACTATTGAACTGATGTGTGAATTTGGTATTTATTTGGACATTATGCCGCCAAGGAGAGTTAATTGTTGGGCTGGTCTGCGTAGTGGAGATCGGGAGTGCTACCATAGTGACCAATCGCTGGAGCAGGAAGGTGTTGCCCCAGTTGAGCAACCAGTTGTTGTTGCTCCCGTGGTGGATTATGCGGCACTCAGTGCAGCTATGATGCAAAGTTTGCGTGAGGTGTTAGCGCCTTTGTTGGAGCAAATCAGATACCACATGTTGCAGAGCTTGAGCAGGCAGCTCCGGAGTTCGCTGCACCCGAACCTCCTGTTCAAGAGTTGGTTGCACCTCAATACCCACCGCCGTATCCTCTAATGCAAAGGGTACCCGTACGGGACTAGGGCCCACATATTGGGATGCTTTGAAGATGTTAAGGAATTTGAACATGGAGATGTTTAGTGGAGGGATCAATCCAATTGCAGCAGACAACTGGATGAAGATGTTAGAGAGGAACTACGAGACAATCATGTGTCCGATATAGTTTAGGAAGCAGTTGGCAATTCAGTACCTAAGGGACGAAGCACAGGTTTGGTGGGATAGTGTGGTCGCTAGCACTCATGCAAACCACTTGGTGAGCTGCCATGAATTTAAGGAGGAATTTGCACGGAAGTACTTTCCACATGAGGTTTTAGACCAAATGGTCGGATTGTTTGCCGACCATCGGCAAGGGGCTAAGTCAGTTCGAGAGTATGATCTAGAGTTTCGTCGACTTAGAAGGTTCCCAGGAAGAGGAACAAGAGAATATGACATGATTCTCAAGTTTCAAGGAGGTTTGAGGTTAGAGGTGAAAAATCGTTGCATGGTGTGGAAATACAATAACATGGTCGATTTAGTGGAAACAGCGTCTTTAGTGGAACAATGCATTGAGGCATAAACCAAGCGAGCAAAAGCGGCCCAAGCAAAGATGGGAAAATTGGTTGAGCCACAGAGACATACCACAAATAATCGGAATATGGGCCCGATGCAGGTTAGAGGAGTGCTCACTTGTTTCAGGTGCGATCAGACCGGACAAAGCAAGATGCATTGTCCAAGTGGAGATGATCTTTGTTACAATTGTAAGCTACCAGGACACATCTCAAGGAATTTTCCTACGAGTCAGCTAGGGGACAGAGATAGGGTGAGGGAGCGTATGCCACCACCACCCCCAAAGAGGCAAACTGTGGAACCTCGGGTGTTTGCAGTAGATGTCGAGGAGGGCACCAAACCGATCGCAGGTATGTTTAGAATCTTTGCCTGTCATTTTTACTTAAATGCACAGGGATTATTTGGTCTTCTACACTTCCTTGGTACTGTTTCTTAGAAAAATAAACCATGTAGGCTCAATTTTGGTCGGAGAAGCGATCGTGTCATTCTGATCTATAAATCAAAAGATACGGACAATCTAGTGCATACACGTCAAGTTGATTGGCAAGTTCAAATTGTAACATCCTGGGCATAAATTTAAACCATGAAGTCCACATAAATAGAAGTGAGGGTATAACGGAAAATTTTTCTGAAACCCTAATTAACCCTAATGGCTATATAAAATGTCGTTAAAGGGGATTAGAGGAAGCCGTTCATCAGAAACAAAAGCAAGAAGAGAGGGAGAGGGAGATATTTTGACAGAGCAGAAGGGTAGAAAGTTTAGCGTTAGAGAGTCTAGGTGTTCGTGTGTACCATCGCTGGAGGAAGAGAAATTTATGCACGACCGACGATTCCAACGTTCCATTAACCCAAGTGTTGCCGTGAGGTGAGATAGTATCTATGATTTTCATTATACAATTATGTATATGTATTTTGATGAATACTTCGTTTAAGGAGAAAATTAGAGGTTAAAATCATTTGTGGTGTTAGGGTTTTAATTAATTGTTGCAAAAATAAATGGTGTTTTTATCAGGAAGAAAGAGTTAAACCTATTAAAGATTTATTAGATAATAAATAAATAAATATTAAAAAGATAAATAAGAATGTGGTGGTGTACTCGTCTAGTGTTGTGGGAGAAAAGAGTAGAAATATTAGGTTGATGTATTATTTTAAGGAAGATTAGTATGTTGACTTAATTATTAAGAAAGATAAATTTTTATGTGTTAGTTTATTGGTTAAGGATACTAAATTATTTATGGTGGATTATGGTATAGTAAAATGAAGGATAATCAATTAATTAACTAAAGTAAATTAATATAGTTATTAGATAAATATTAAAAATTTAGTCTAAGCAAGTATAATGGTTGATTCATTAATGTGGGAATAAATTTCTAGTGAATGTGATATTCACGTAACGCGGGTATGATGGATTTGAGCAACGTTAGTTGGTTCAACTGCTTTGATGGGTGTTGGGCTACGACAATGGCGGTGTTGAGACGTAGTTCATTAACAGTTGGCAGGCCAGAAATAACCGTCGACGTGATGTGAGCTCGGCGTGAGCAAATACGCCGACGTGGCCGTGGTGTTAAGCCAATGTGGCTTTGGGGGTTCCGAATCCTTAAACCGACGTGGTTACGGAGGAGGAGGAGTGGTTGTGACTTAGGCAAACACGGTTTACATACATATATCTTGGTAGTATTTGTGTCGACTTTTTGTGGAATCAATTGTGCTAGTTTTTATTTCTAAATAAAGTAATTATCAAGATTATATAAATACTTGTATAATGGGAATATGTAGGTAGGCATGATCGTTTCACTGAGTAATTATGTTAGTCATGCCTCCTTTTGGATGCAGGTGAGCTCGAGCAGTAGTGATGCAGTGACTCGAGGTGGTGTTACGTTTTGGGAATTTGAAATATTATTTATTTATTTTATTTTGAATCTAGAGTATCGTTGAATTTTTATAAAGTTATTCTCTTATGTTTTTTTTAATTATTTTATATTTGGTTTGGACAAAAATTCTTTTAGTAAAAAGAATTATTACTTATACTATATATATTAAATGAGATTTCAAATGAATTATAAGTTAAGTACGAGGCGATGACACGTGTCATGTATTTTAGAGACGGGTGTTACAATTTTGGTATCAGAGCGAGGTTGCTACTCCAGTTCTGATCCGTAGAGCGTTATTCTGAGGTTTTAGAAAAAAAAATGTTTTAAATATATATATATACATATATATTTATGTGTATTTTCAATGGGGGAGCACAATTTAGAGTAATTGTCGTGAAGTCAATTAAGTTTCGTTGATTTATAATACTATTGAACTGATGTGTGAATTTGGTATTTATTTGGACATTATGCCGCCAAGGAGAGTTAATTGTTGGGCTGGTCTGCGTAGTGGAGATCGGGAGTGCAACCATAGTGACCAATCGCTGGAGCAGGAAGGTGTTGCCCCAGTTGAGCAACCAGTTGTTGTTGCTCCCGTGGTGGATTATGAGGCACTCAGTGCAGCTATGATGCAAAGTTTGCGTGAGGTGTTAGCGCCTTTGTTGCAGCAAATCAGATACCACATGTTGCAGTGCTTGAGCAGGTAGCTCCGGAGTTCGCTGCACCCGAACCTCCTGTTCAAGGGTTGGTTGCACCTCAATACCCACCGCCGTATCCTCTAATGCAAAGGGTACCCGTACGGGACCAGGGGCCCACATATTGGGATGCTTTGAAGATGTTAAGGAATTTGAACATGGAGATGTTTAGTGGAGGATTCAATCCAATTGCAGCAGACAACTGGATGAAGATGTTAGAGAGGAACTACGAGACAATCATGTGTCCGATATAGTTTAGGAAGCAGTTGGCGATTCAGTACCTAAGGGACGAAGCGCAGGTTTGGTGGGATAGTGTGGTCCCTAGCACTCATGCAAACCACTTGGTGAGCTGGCATGACTTTAAACAGGAATTTGCATGGAAGTACTTTCCACATGAGGTTTTAGACCAAATGGTCTGATTGTTTGCCGACCATCGGCAAGGGGCTAAGTCAGATCGAGAGTATGATCTACAGTTTCGTCGACTTAGAAGGTTCCCAAGAAGAGGAACAAGCGAATATGACATGATTCTCAAGTTTCAAGGAGGTTTGAGGTTAGAGGTGAAAAATCGTTGCATGGTGTTGAAATACAATAACATGGTCGATTTAGTGGAAACAGCATCTTTAGTGGAACAATGCATTGAGACAGAAACCAAGCGAGCAAAAGCCGCCCAAGCAAAGATGGGAAAATTGGTTGAGCCACGAAGACATACCACAAATAATCGGAATATGGGCCCGATGCAGGTTAGAGGAGCGCTCACTTGTTTCAGGTGCGATCAGACTGGACAAAGCAAGATGCATTGTCCAAGTGGAGATGATCTTTGTTACAATTGTAAGCTACCAGGACACATCTCAGGGAACTGTCCTACGAGGCAGCTAGGGGACAGAGATAGGGTGAGGGAGCGTCTGCCACCACCACCCCCAAAGAGGCAAGCTGTGGAACCTCGGGTGTTTGCAGTAGATGTCGAGGAGGGCACCGAACCGATCGCAGGTATGTTTAGAATCTTTGCCTGTCATTTTTACTTAAATGCACGGGGATTATTTGGTCTTCTATACTTCCTTGGTACTGTTTCTTAGAAAAATAAACCATGTAGGCTCAATTTTGGTCGGAGAAGCGATCGTGTCATTCTGAGCTATAAATCAAAAGATACGGACAATCTAGTGCATACATGTCAAGTTGATTGGCAAGTTCAAATTGTAACATCCTGGGCATAAATTTAAACCATGAAGTCCACATAAATAGAAGTGAGGGTATAACGGACAATTTTTCTGAAATCCTAATTAACCCTAATGGCTATATAAAATGTCGTTAAAGGGGATTAGAGGAAGCCGTTCATCAGAAACAAAAGCAAGAAGAGAGGGAGAGGGAGATATTTTGACAGAGCAGAAGGGTAGAAAGTTCAGCGTTAGAGAGTCTAGGTGTTCGTGTGTACCATCGCTGGAGGAAGAGAAATTTATGCACGACCGACGATTCCAACGTTCCATTAACCCAAGTGTTGCCGTGAGGTGAGACAGTATCTATGATTTTCATTATACAATTATGTATATGTATTTTGATGAATACTTCGTTTAAGGAGAAAATTAGAGGTTAAAATCATTTGTGGTGTTAGGGTTTTAATTAATTGTTGCAAAAATAAATGGTGTTTTTATCACGAAGAAAGAGTTAAACCTATTAAAGATTTATTAGATAATAAATAAATAAATATTAAAAAGATAAATAAGAATGTGGTGGTGTACTCGTCTAGTGTGGTGAGAGAAAAGAGTAGAAATATTAGGTTAATGTATTATTTTAAGGGAGATTAGTATGTTGACTTAACTATTAAGAAAGATAAATTTTTATGTGTTAGTTTATTGGTTAAGGATACTAAATTATTTATGGTGGATTATGGTATAGTAAAATGAAGGATAATCAATTAATTAACTAAAGTAAATTAATATAGTTATTAGATAAATATTAAAAATTTAGTCTAAGCAAGTATAATGGTTGATTCATTAATGTGGGAATAAATTTCTAGTGAATGTGATATTTAGGTAACACGGGTATGATGGATTTGAGCAACGTTAGTTGGTTCAACTGCTTTGATGGGTGTTGGGCTACGACAATGGCGGTGTTGAGACGTAGTTCATTAACAGTTGGCAGGCCAAAAACAACTGTCGACGTGATGGGAGCTCGGCGTGAGCAAATACGCCGACGTGGCCGTGGTGTTAAGCCAATGTGGCTTTGTGGGTTCCGAATCCTGAAACCGACGTGGTTACAGATGAGGAGGAGTGGTTGTGACTTAGGCAAACATGGTTTACATACATATATCTTGGTTGTATTTGTGTCGACTTTTTGTGGAATCAATCGTGCTAGTTTTTATTTCTAAATAAAGTAATTATCAAGATTATATAAATACTTGTATAATGGGAATATGTGGGTAGGCGTGATCGTTTCACTGAGTTATTATGTTAGTCATGCCTCCTTTTGGATGCAGGTGAGCTCGAGCTGTAGTGATGCAGTGACTCGGGGTGGTGTTACGTTTTGGAAATTTGAAACATTATTTATTTATTTTATTTTGAATCTTGAGTATCGTTGAATTTTTATAAAGTTATTCTCTTATGTTTTTTTAATTATTTTATATTTGGTTTTGACAAAAATTCTTTTAATAAAAAGAATTATTACTTATACTATATATATTAAATGAGGTTTCAAATGAATTATAAGTTAAGTACGAGGCGATGACACGTGTCATGTATTTTAGAGACGGGTGTTACAATTTTGGTATCAGAGCGAGGTTGCTACTCCAGTTCTGATCCGAAGAGCGTTATTATGATGTTTTAGAAAAAAAATGTTTTAAATATATATATATATATATATATATATATATATATATATATATATTTGTGTGTATTTTCAATGGGGGAGCACAATTTAGAGTAATTGTCGTGAAGTCAATTAAGTTTCGTTGATTTATAATACTATTGGACTGATGTGTGAATTTGGTGTTTATTTGGACATTATGCCGCCAAGGAGAGTTAATTGTTGGGCTGGTCTGCGTAGTGGAGATCGGGAGTGCAACCATAGTGACCAATCGCTGGAGCAGGAAGGTGTTGCCCCAGTTGAGCAACCAGTTGTTGTTGCTCCCGTGGTGGATTATGCGGCACTCAGTGCAGCTATGATGCAAAGTTTGCGTGAGGTGTTAGCGCCTTTGTTGCAGCAAATCAGATACCACATGTTGCAGTGCTTGAGCAGGCAGCTCCGTAGTTCGCTGCACCCGAACCTCCTGTTGAAGAGTTGGTTGCACCTCAATACCCACCGCCGTATCCTCAATACCCATGAAAAATCGTTGCATGGTGTGGAAATACAATAACATGGTCGATTTAGTGGAAACAGCGTCTTTAGTGGAACAATGCATTGAGGCAGAAACCAAGCAAGCAAAAGCGGCCCAAGCAAAGGTGGGAAAATTGGTTGAGCCACAGATACATACCACAAATAATCGGAATATGGGCCCGATGCAGGTTAGAGGAGTACTCACTTGTTTCAGGTGCGATCAGACCGGACATAGCAAGATGCATTGTTCAAGTGGAGATGATCTTTGTTACAATTGTAAGCTACCAGGACACATCTCAAGGAACTTTCCTACGAGGCAGCTAGGGGACAGAGATAGGGTGAGGGAGCGTATGCCACCACCACCCCCAAAGAGGCAAGCTGTGGAACCTCGGGTGTTTGCAGTAGATGTCGAGGAGGGCACCGAACCTATCGCAGGTATGTTTAGAATCTTTGCCTGTAATTTTTACTTAAATGCACGGGGATTATTTGGTCTTCTATACTTCCTTGGTACTGTTTCTTAGAAAAATAAGCCATGTAGGCTCAATTTTGGTCGGAGAAGCGATCGCTCATATCTTGTTTGACTCCGGAGCCACACATAGTTTTGTTAGTTCTGAATTGGCAAAGTGTTGAGCTTTTAAAAGAGAGTTTTCGAGGAAGGCAAGAAGGTTTGAAACAGCGGGGGCAGAAGTGGTAGAATCCACTAGGGACTTACATGGAGGTTCCTGTAATCTTGGAAGGAGTGAAATTACATGGAGACATTGTACAAATTAAGTTAAAACGTTATGAAGTAATATTGGGTATGGATTGGCTTACACGCCATCAAGCTATGTTGGATTGTCGACGTGCACGCGTTACCTTTGCTAGTGCTGAAGGAAGATTGACGTTTCAAGGGGTTCGAGTGCAATGTGGAATTCTCATAGTTTCTATGATTCATGAAGAAGGGCTTATCAATAGAGGGAATGAGGCTTACTTGGCAACAATCGCGATTGAAAGAAAATCAGAAGAATTTGAGCTATGTAGTATCCCATTAGGAGCAACATACGAGGATGTATTTGAAATGTTAAAGGGGGTTCCACCATAACGAGGTGACGATTTACCATCGATATGGAGCTTGGAACCACTCCCGTGTCAAAGCCACCATACCGGTTAGCCCCTGCAGAAATGGCTGAGCTAAAAAAACAATTAAAAGACCTAACCAGTTAAGGATTTATAAGACATAGTAGTTCCCCGTGGGTGGCACCTATGTTGTTTGTGAAAAAGAAAGATGGAAGTTTTAGACTTTGCATTGACTATCGTGGATTGAATAAAGTGACCATCAAAAATACGTACCCATTACCACGAATTGACGAGCTATTGGACCAATTACAAGGACCTTCATGGTTCTCTATGATCGATCTAATGTTAGGATACCACCAGATTATGATTTCTGAAAAGGATATAAGGAAGACAGCTTTCAGGACACGCTATGGTCATTACGAATTTGGGGTAGTGCCATTCGGTTTGACTAATGCACCAGCCGCTTTTATGAAGCTCATGAACAACATGTTTCAGGAGTATTTAGACAAATTAGTTATTGTGTTCATTGATGACATCCTAATTTATTCTAAGAGTCGGGATGAACATATGGAGCACTTAAGGGTAGTACTAGAAAAGTTGCGAGAATACAAGTTATATGCTAAGTTGAGCAAATGTAGTTTCGGGCAGAGGAAGATTGGCTTTCTAGGTCACGTTGTGTCTGAAGCTGGAGTATCAATGGATCCGGAAAAAATTGCAACGATTATGGGATGGCCGACACCCAGAAACGCAACAGAGGTCAGTAGTTTTCTTGGCCTAGCGAGTTACTATCGAAAAGTCATTGAAGGATTTGCCAGTATAGCCAAGCCTATGACCCAACTTACGGGAAAGGATGTGAAATTTAATTGGACCAAAGAGTGTGAAGAGAGCTTTCAAAGGTTGAAAGGGCGTTTGACTAAGACTCCAATATTGGTTTTACCAAGGACTGGGGTACCATATTTGGTATACACTGACGCATCAGGGTCAGGATTAGGTTGTGTGCTGATGTAAGAACAACGAGTACTTGCCTATGCATCTAGACAGTTGAGGAAACATGAGATAAATTATCCCATCCATGATTTAGAATTGGCAGCAATTGTTTTTGCTTTAAAAATTTGGCGTGCGTATTTGTACGGGGAAAAAGTCCAAGTTTTTACTGATCACAAGAGTTAAAATATATTTTTACGCAACCAGATCTTAATCTGAGACAGAGGCGATGGATGGAGCTACTAGCAGATTATGACTTGTAAATCGCATACCACCCTGGAAAGGATTGGGAAAACTCAAACCATGTTTTATGGTGCCTTATCCAATTACTGAAAGGATTGGTACAATTGCATATAGATTGAGATTACCAAAGTAGTTAGCAGTGTTTCATGATGTGTTTCATGTATCAGTCCTCCGAAAAGTTGTCAAAGAACCCCAACTCATTATGCAGCAACCCCCAAAGGATTTGGAAGAAAACTTGACAATTCTTAGTAAACCGGTAAAAATCACTGGACAACGAAAAATTGATATGCAAGGGAAGCATGTTAAATCAGTGCGTGTTTGTTGGGAAAGAGATGAAATTGAAGAAGAGACGTGGGAGTTTGAACATCATATGAGAATTGATTATCCTGGTCTTTTTAAGGACCACGACAAGAGTGAGGTGGAACCATCAAATTCGGGGAGAATTCTTCTATGGTGGGGGAGAATTGTAACATCCCTGGCCTAAATTTAAACCATGAAACCCACATAAATAGAAGTGAGGGTATAACAGAAAATTCTTCTGAAACCCTAATTAACCCTAATGGCTATATAAAACGTCGTCAAAGGGGATTAGAGGAAGCAATTCATCAAAAACAAAAGCAAGAAGAGAGGGAGAGATTTCGACAGAGCAGAGGGGTAGAAAGTTCAGCGTTGGAGAGCCCAGGTGTTGTTGTGTACCATCGTCGGAGGAAGAGAAATTTACGTACGACCGATGATTCCAACGTTCCATTAACCCAAGTTTCGCCGTGAGGTGTGACCGGATATATGATTTTCATTATACAATTATGTATATGTATTTTGATGAGTGCTTTGTTTAGGGAGAAAATTAGAGGTTGAAATCATGTGTGGTGTTAGGGTTTCAATTCATTTTTGCAAAAATTAATAGTGATTTTATAAGGAAAAAGAGTTAAACATATTAGGGATTTATTAGATAATAAATAAATAAATATTAAAAATGAATAGGAATGTGGTGGGGTAGTCGTGTGGTGTGGTGGGAGAAAAGAGTAGAAATATTAGGTTAATTTATTATTTTAAGGGAGATTAGTATGTTGACTGAATTTTTAAGAAAGATAAATTGTTATATGTTGGTTTATTGGTTAAGGATATTAAATTATTTATTGTGGATTATGCTATAGTAAAATGAACCATAATCAATTAATTAACTGAAATAAATTCAAATATTTATTAGATAAATATTAAACATTTAGTATAAGCAAGTATAATGGTTGATTCATTAATGTGAGAATAATTTTCTAGTGAATGTGATATTCACGTAATGCGGGTATGATGGATTTGAGCAATGTTAGTTGGTTCAACTGCATTGATGGGTGTTGGATTATCACAACAACGTTGTTGAGTTGTAATTCATTAACGGCTGGCAGGCCGGAAACAACCGTCGACGTGATGGGAGCTCGACGTGAGCAAATAGGCCGACGTGGCCATGGTGTTAAGCCGACGTAGCTTTGGGAGTACTGAATCATTAAACCAACGTGGTTAGGGATGAGGAGGAATGGTTGTGAATTAAGCAAGTACGGTTTAAATTCATATATCTTGGTAGTCTTTGTGTCGACTTTTTGTGGAATCAATGGTGTTAGTTTTCATTCCTAAATAAAGTAATTATCAAGATTATATACATCCTTTTATAATGGGACTATGTGGGTAGGCGTGATCGTTTCACTGAGTAATTATGTTACTCATGCCTCCTTTCTGATGCAGGTGAGCTCGAGCAGTAGTGATGTAGTGACTCGGGGTGGTGTTATGTTTTGGGAATTTTAAACATTATTTATTTATTTTATTTTGAATCTTGAGTATCGTTGAATTTCTATAATGTTATTCTCTTATTTTTTTAATAATTTTATATTTGGTTTTGACAAAAATTCTTTTTATAAAAAGAATTATTACTTATACGATATATATTAAATGAGATTTCAAATGAATTATAAATTAAGTACGAGGCGATGACACGTTTCATATATTTTGGAGACGGCTATTACACAAATGATCATTCTAAACTGATTATTGATGCTCATTGAGTAAAGGCTAATAAATGAAACACAATGCATAACACCACGCATTTTTGGTTAGATTGGATTACTTGGACGCTTTGTCTTATTTGATT